>PVKA01007295.1:0-78604 GCA_004027165.1 Ctenomys sociabilis
ATAGAGACCTGCCTGGGAATAAATAACCTTAGCTAATTTTATGTTAGCAGGAATCATTATTTGACTCCAAGTGATCTGTTGAATTCTTAAATGTTTTTACTACATTCTTCAGCCCATTTATCTTAAATATGTATATTGCTGAAATTAATAAATCTCTCAAATGTAACTTTTCAAAAACTGACTCAGGTATCTTCTCATCCCAAAACTTACCTTCCTCCCAAATCTTGCCAGTTCAATTCCTTCCCTATGTGTCAGTTTCAACCCAGCCTGGCCTCACTCTGTATTCAATTCATGAACTTTCTAGGATTGCAGTATTCTAAATTGCAATAATAAGTGACGAAGCTATTACTTTTGGGCAAATATTCTGTTAAAAATACTGAAACAGTAAAACAGAAAACCTAAGAAAAATAATGCGAGCATTACTTCAGATCAAGTTAAGTTACCTCAAATTATAACAAACATTTTAGGGCTGGAGAGATAGCCTGTTTAGGCAAGCATAGGGGATCATGGATCGATGCCTGGTGCCACGTGATGGGCCAGCCCCACCCCAGAGTGGGTTGAGTCACCCCCCCAAATTTTAATTATATGAAAGGTCTTAGGGTTATTTTAAGAAAGAAGAATCTCTCAACAGTGGATACTCCATCCTTACAAGATTTACAGATCAATAGTGTAAGACATTTTAATAGCTTAATTATTTTGGTAGTTACCAGCCACTCATGAACATGTCACTGTAAGAAGAGAGTATTTGTTTTTCTAAAAAGGCAACCCAATGCCATGAAATTTATGCAGAATTTAACGCTCACATAAAATTCAAGTTCTGTCATTTTTGAGAAGTCATTTCACCTTAGAACGTGGTGCTATTCTAATTCTCAAACAGGCTAATAACAATATCTTGTACTACAATGTGAGTTAAATTAGGAAATGTGGAAGAACTTTCTACAGTGTATGTTTTCATTGCAATACCCATATTGATCCATCAAGAATTAGAAAAATTAAAATTGAACTCTACCCAAACTATGCTATTACGTTTTCTTAGTCACCTAGTAATTAGGTTGGGGTAATATAGTGACTAATAGTAATGAATTAGCCGTGTAACATGCTTTGTGTTGAGGCTTAGTGTCAGATATTTTATCTGCCAGCTAAGACAAGATATTAGAAAGTGGGGCTGCAAGTGCAGAGACTGAGCCCACGATGGTCACACTTATTCCCTATGTCCTGATGCCTGTGTCCTGTGACACTAAGATCACAGTAGACACCAAGTTTTATCTATTGTGCAGTACCTTTTTGTGGGTTTTTGAATTTCATGTTTTGTGTTTTGAGACAGGGTCTCGCCATGTAGTTCAGTCTGGTGTTGAACTCACTATCAGTACAGGCTGGCTTTGAACCCTTATGCCTCAGCCTACCGAGTGTTCAGCTCACATGCACATGCCACCCTTCCCGGCACTGCAGGGCACTTCTTGTATAGATGTTTGGAGCTGACCTTTAAAATGTTCTTCCAGCCAGGCGTGGTGGTGCATGCCTGTAATCCCAGCACTTGGGAAGCTGAGGCAGGAGGATTGTTGTGAGTTTGAGACTAGCCTGAGCTACAAAGTGAGCTTAAGGCCAGTCTAAACTGCATAGTGAGATCCTGTCTCAAAAAGACAAAAATAAATAAATAAATAAATAAATAAATAAAAATAAAATGTCCTTCCTTTTGAAGCTCAGGCCTTATTGTTAATGTACTATTGTATCATAAAAGTAACACTATTCATACCTATTTAGTATAATAAGTCATTAAAAGAACTTCTGAATCAAAGAACACCCCACCAAATATCTGCTAAATCTCAAATAAAATATAGCAGAAAATAATTTCCAAGTGTCCCAGAGGGATAAAGAGGCAACCATTCTGCAAACGACTTTTTTTTTTTTCTTTTTTGTGGAACCAGGGATTGAACTCAGGCTCTTGTGATTGCCAAGGAAGCGCTTATACTACTGAGCCACATCCCCAGCCCCAGAAAGATTGTTCCTAAATGTGTAGTGTTTGAAGTGAATGAGTCATGTGAAGGGACAGAAGAAAACATCTCCTCTACTTAGCTTCTAAGACTTTAAGGCATCTTATGACATACACTATGCAAACCAGGACTTTCTGTACCCTGTTGTATTTCTCAATGAAAGACAATCTGGGCTGTATCATCTTTCCAAAAATATCACTTGTTGGCATGCTGAGATTCCGTAAGCTACAATCTGAATCAGATTTCCTTTATAAAATTGGTCATATAATTGCCATGAAAATTTTGAAACTTAATCCAAAAATTCCATTTGGCCTTTAATAAAGTACAGGATGTGGGAAAAGTTTATAAATTTGGCACAAGATCGTACCTTTCAAAAAGGTTTTTAGGTTTTCATTTTTCTTTTGCCAATGATTATAAATCTGTTTGTTAACTTTTATTTTCTTTAAAAGATTAGCTCAGTAGTCTATTTATTAGTTTTTTGTTCAGAAGAGAAACTACATCTTAGCTTTGAATTAATTTCTAAAGCTGATACTTTTCTATCAGCTCTATATAGTAATTATGCATGATCTAATCCTACTACATACAGAGTTAACATCTGGACATTTGAAATACTCAATAACATTTTCATAAAAATTTACAGCCAGTTTATAAGCCAATAAAAGCCCCAGAAGGTTCAGATACTTTTACTATGTATAAACTTTACTGATCTCACTGTGACAACCTCAACATGAAGGGCTGTTTCATGTAGTTTATTGGCTGTAACCCTAGATATGACACCAATGATTAATAATTCTTAAAGTGTCCCAATTTTTGCTCTTGACCTTTTCCTGCTCAGCTGTAAACGTATAGAATCAGTTGAAACCTGTGTTTCCTTTCTCAGAAATAGAAGGTGAAGTCAAAGCACCACTTATAAAACAATCTCCATGTCCCTAAAATACCAGGGCATTAGGAACAAGTAGGTACCCTCAACAATGACTAGCATATTCTCACATAGTGTGACTCAGACTGTTCGGCTATTTTTGGCGCCACATCCAACAGGGGGTGCTACAATCAAATCCTCATTTTCTGCACACTCTGGCTAAGAGACTCAGGACAAGCAACTTCTTGAAGCCTTCTCAGTGGTACTGATCACAAGTACACTGAAGTCATAGGATGTTGTGTTATGATGGTTAAATGAAATATCTGCAAAATGTCCAGTTGAAGAAACGTTTTTTGAAATTAGTGAATGGTATCCCACGTTATATAATGAATATTTTGCTATTCATGCTTAACTTCAGCTTTAACAAAAGTAGTACTGATCTTCATAGACAGGATTGAATATAAATGATATTACCATAGCCTGTGTCATCAAACAGAAAAGATTAGGTGTAATAGAAATTGGAGTAACATATTTATCTATGTTGCATTAAGCTAAAATGTTTTTCTGGAACTAAAACCTTTTTCACAAATGGTATTTGGATCCATCTGCTTTGGATCTCTTCTTAAAAACTTCCAAAGTCAATTTTATTACTCTGGAGTTTTATAAAGGCAACAAAAATGCATAAGAGAGAATAGAATTCATGGAATTACTGGAACATAGAATTACTGGAGCATAGAATTAACTACGTACAGCTTTCTAGAGAGTTAAATTAGGCCCCAATATATGCATGAATAATATAGCTGTGTGTTATTATTGGCCTTCTCCATTTAGGAGAAGCAAAGAGTATCTTTACAAGGTGTGATAAAAAATTTGGTGACTGTGACTGCCAAGTTTCATACAGAGGAAAGGCAGGCTCACAGAAACATTCTCGTTCACCAGCTAAGGTACTGTGTGATTTCTTGCTCTTTCCTGAGTTTAAATGGACTGATGAAGTTGCACACTTTGAATCCATTTAGGACATCAAGGCAACCAGGACAGCAGGACTAAAGAAATTCAAGAAAGAGGATTTCTAGAACTGTTTCAGAAAATTGCAAGAATGATGGGATAAGAACTGCGTGCTTGAAGTGAGGGGAAAGATTCTGAGGGGGATTAATCAAATAGCAATTTTAAACATTCATCATATTTTTCAAACATACCTCAGATTCCAAGAACTAAGAATTTTAACTTTCAGCATTGTTTGTTCAATGTAAAATGATTTCAGCCGCGACTTTCCATTAACTACTTGTACATCACTCTAAAAGGTCTGATTGTATTTCAAGTTTTGTGCAGCTGTTTGAAGGGTGGCTCTTCTTGCCTTATAAAAGTGCCAAGGCTCGCTTCCTACAAGTGATGCTGTGGCCATCTCCTTTAGGCCTCTGCTGTATGGCCTAGTTTGGGACAGAATGCTTTGTGTCCTGGAAATTCTCTTGAATACTCTCTTTCTGTGGTCCAAAGTCATGGATTGCACTGCCTTACTGTGAGACAGCCTCTCATCTCTCCCTGGCTCATTTCTGCTATAATCACAACAGTATAATTTCCTTCCTGTCTGATCTCAGGCATAACATTTGTCATCTATCTAATCAAACATGTAATATGTGTTTCCTGGGTTCAAAGCAGTGTGTTAGGGCAGGGAATGGAGTTAGGCAAAGAGAGACAAAAACTTTTCTCTCATAAAGTGTGTGATCTAGGAGGTGAAAGACACACCAGAGAAAAAAGTGATAAACATAGAGATGGAAGGCCATACATGATATGAGAAGAATGTAACAGAAGAGGAGCGAGCAGGGAGAACTGTGTGCCACTGTGGATAGGTGTTCAAAGAGCATGGTGCTATGCATTGTCTTGGGGAAGTCCCTTTCAAAGATGGGTGCAGTGACAGCCAGGAGCTTCTTTGAAGAAGCATGGTAGCTGGTCAAAGACAGCCAGACAATGAAGGAGAGGACCAGGACTCAGCATTGGCTGTGTAAGCCCTGTGGGCTATTTAAAGAGCTTTGATATTAATTCTAAATGAGAAGTCATTAGAGAGTTTTAGAAGAGAAGTGACATAAGCTGACTTATGTTTTAATAGTAACACTCAGCTAGAAAAGGAGCAAGGGCAGGAAGGGGAAACACTTTGTGACACTTTAGTGGAGAGGTGCAATATTTCACACCAGCACAAGGTGGTAAGAAGTGATTGAGTCCTGCATTTTAAAGACAGTGCCAATAGGAATAAATTAAAGAGAAAATAAAGGAAGAAACATGGAACAGACCCTTTGGAGATGGGGAAGTGGATCAGAGGAGGGGGATAAAGGGATCAAAAGTGATCATCTCTATATAATTTAATGTTGGATAAGAACAGAAAAGAGAATGTGGGAATGAAGTTTGGAGTTGCATGGGAGAAATGAGAGAGTGATTAGAAACTGTGATGGAGAGGATTGTGTTGAGCAGGTTTGAAGGGGTAATCAAGAGAGGTGAGTGTTGAACATGTTAAGTTTGATTTGTTGGTGTGGTTTCCCAGGTAGGAGCAGACAGGTGTTTATATGAATTCGGTGTCCAGGGAAGAGGGCTGAAGATAAAAATTTCAGGCCACTCAGTGTACAGATAATGCTCAAAATCTTCAAGGTAGATGAGGTTACTAAAATAATGAGTGTTTATCAAAAACAGAAGAGGTCCAAGGACTGACCTTGATGGTACTCTAACTTGCAGAAGTTAGGGGGATGAGGAAGATGTATTAAGGAACCCTGGGATGTATCTATAGATGTTGGAGGAAAACTTGAAGTGTGTCTTGTCTTGGAAGGCAAATGAAAACATTGTTTTCAGGCAATAAAGTGATGAACTCTGTAAGGTGGTGCTGATCAAGCATGCTGAGGAGCTGAAGAATAGCTTTAGCCTGTGGTAGTCACTAGTAATTTGATTGAAGCAAAGTCAGTGGAGTGAAGCCCATTGAATGAAAGCTCATTCAACAGTGGCCAGACTGAATACTCCTTCAAGGACTACATAGAAGGAAGAGAATAAGGAAGGTAGCTTGATAAGGAAGTGGGATCAAGACAGGCTTTTTTTTTTTTTTTAAAGAAGTGATAACATTTTTGTTTCACTGATGGAAAAAAAATCAACAAGGAAGGAAAAGAAAGTAAATGATTTAGGAGAAAAAGTAGATTCCCTGGATGGTGCTATGGAGTAGATGGTGGAGGGGTGAGGCCTCATGTACAAGTTTGGTTTTGGCCATTGCATGAGCATGGTAGTTTAGGAGGGAATGTTATATGGTCCAAGAAATAGCAAGTAGTATGGGCATGTGGAAGAGCTAGATGGAAGTAGAAGTTCTCTCATTGCTTCTTCTTCTTCTTTTTTTTTACTGAAACAAATTTGGGTCATTAGTTGTATGAAAAGTTGGGAGAAAAAGTGATAGATCTTGAGAAGAGAAAACATTGTGATTAAGGTTAATGGCATGGTGACCAGGTGTATCAAGGGGCTGCAGGGAGAGCTTGTTCAAGAATTTAAAGCCTAGGTACATGTGTATATGTGTTCTTCTGCAGTCGTGTTTAAGAATAAGGGCACACAAGGGGCTGGGGAGATAGCTCAGTAGAATAAGTGCCTGCCTGGCAAGCACAAGGGCCTGAGTTCAATACCCAGTTCCACAAAAAAAATAAAAATAAAATAAATAATAAAAATAATAACAACAAAATATTAAAAAAAGAATAAGGGCACACAGAATGACATCTATATCAGGGATGTGATTTGTATAATGCTCTTGGCAATGCTAACAAATGACCTACAAATATGTACAGGCAAGTGTGTAAGATATTATAAAGAACATGCACAGACTTCTATGCTAGGAGTAGAGACATAAGCAGACACTGTGAATAAGTAAGTGGACTGTAGTGTAGAGGTGGGAGGAATGTTGGAACTGGATGAATAAGTTGGCAGTAGAGTAGGTGTTGGTCAGAGGGTCGTATGTCTGACATTGAGATCTTGAAGGAAGGTCAAAATGGTTAGAAACGGTGACGTCTAGAGTATGAGTGTGGAAGTGAGGGGATGAGGTAAAAAAGGCAAAAGAAAAAAAAATCATTGGTAGAGGAGAATTTGAGGACTGAAACTGGGGTTTTGGAAAATCCGTGTATGAATGCAATGGAGAACATGACAGTGAGCCAGAAGCCAAAAATCCTCAAGGGAAATGGGATGGGTGTGACAGTGCAGCCTGAGGGTGTCTGGAGGTGGAGGAGCAGTTTGGAAGGAAGTGAGGAGAAAAGAACGTGAACACAGCTTTGGAAAGCACAGCGAGCAGAAGGAACGTGGAAAGGCGGATGCCCACCACTTGAGTAGCCCTTAGGAATGCAGTGTCTTCCTGTTTCAGCTATGGCAAGAGGTAGCACTGGAGGAATGGTTAGAGAAGAGGTGTAAGACAAAGAGATATCACTAGTGACTATGCTCAGTAGGGAAGGGCTCAAGATACAAGTGTCAGGAAATAAGAAACGAGATATTTAGAGAAAGGATGCACAGAGACATACACCAGTAGCATTTGGAAGCAACAGAGCTGACCTGGGGATTGGCTCCAGTAGGAATGGGGCCCATAAAAATTTAGTCCAGAAATCCCAAGTGGATAATGATGGAAAAGTTCTAGGCACTGTCGAGAGGAGGAGGTGGGGGAGTCTTGCCAGGAGCCTGCAGAGCTCTGGATTCCCACCTTGACTTCTGTTGGAGGCCAACAGCAAGGAGTTCTTGCTTCTAATGTGTCCTTGATACAGGGCTTCAGGGCTAACTGCAACCAAACGCAGTGGATGTGTGAGGTAGAGCTGTCATCTCTGCGTAGGCATCCTGTCCCTGGTTGTTTTCCTTGTGTCAAAAGAAATCAACCAGCCCTTTTGCAGTAGCTGAGATTTTTGCCCACTCATGTTTCAGGGCTGCTTCTTTTGCTGACAAGTTATTCTACATAGTCTCTTTCTTCCTCTGTTGATGCTTAGTATCTTTCACTGTTGATACCTCCTGGGTATCCCCAAATCTCTGCACCTCTCTCTCTCTCTCTCTCTCTCTTGTCTCTCTCTCTGTCTCTCTCTCTCTGTCTCTGTCTCTTCTCTCTGTTTATGTATATGTATTTTGATGATTATAAAGGAAAACCAAAATTCTGTGATCTCTGATTTTTTAAGGCCTGGAGTAAGGAGTGGAAAAGAAAAAAGCAAACTTGTTTTCCAGAGTGGCTTCTCAAACTGAAAGCTCCCATCCCTAGAAATGAAGGAAATGGATGTGTTGAAGGGGATTTGGCATGTGCGCATGGCTGTCATCACTCAAATAAGGAAGCTATTTTTGCAGGGTGGAGTCTGAAATCAATCCCTGCCCCTTGGTGGACATACCATGTCATCGCTGGGGTGTGTGCAGGGTGTTCCTATGCTCAGGAAGAGGCTTATTAAGAACTGTACATGTACTGTTTCCTTTGAGGAATAAGGGAAGGCCAGAAACAGTGCCTGCCATAGGCGGAAAGAGAAAGAAGCAAATTATTAGGGAGCTGAGAGTATGGTTACTCATCCAATGCAACAACCAGATGTTTCTCAAAAGATTTATTTTTCTAAGCACCTGTCTGGCAAGCTCAAGGCTCTGGGGCTGATTCTCAGTCAAAAAAAAAAAAAAAAAAAAAAAAAAAAGAGAAAGATTTATTTTCCATGTTCTCTTAGAGTTACTAGTTTGGATACCAAACTAAGGGCAGCCACCACAACCCTTTTTAGCAACTCGACTTTTAGTGAGGTCTTTGCATCTGTGAAGAAGGAACTATTCTTAGCAACCAGTTGCACTCACAGCGAGAAATGTAGCAATATGCAGAAAGGAATGCAAGTTCCACACACTGGAAACTTGGATCATTAGCAATACAGGAAGATGAAGGGCTTTGAAAGGTTTTGGAATGTACCAGTCTGTATGCAGTTAAATTTAAACATCATGGAGAGAAAGGCCAGCACTGACTAATGTGAACTAACTTGTAGAGAATGATTTATATCCTACAGTTGAGCCCTCTACAGTGAAAAATTATTATATCGCTGGAAGCAATAAAACCTAGCATCAACACATACTGGGTATCCAATTAATAGTTCATAAATCAATGAGTGAATGAATATTGGACCAACCATTTAAATAATTCTGAATCTTGTTATATACTAGTAATTCTGTTTATATTTATGAAGTGTTAAATAATAATATATATGATAGCAAATAAAAACTATCTTTATTGTAAGCCTACTAAGTATTCACCATAGTGCCACACAGTACACACAAATGTATGCAAGTGTGCACACACACACACATGCGAGCTCGCACGCACACACATACACACACAATGTAAAATCTTCATGACATTTTTCTCAACCTTAAGGGAAGACCTGATTGAGTGTAGGGGTCTCATATGATCTATACAACAACCTCTACTGTTGTACAGTATATCTTCTTACTTTAGGAGACCAAATTACGATTCTAGTGGTTGTAGCAAGATAGGATTTGATTTTTAAAAATGTTGGACTAGCTATAAGTGATTATTTCATCCAGTCTAGAGGATCTAGATGGAAAAATTCTGGACAAGTACTAACAAGTTGATTGGTTTTTATTTTTGATCAAGATTTCATAATCAAGGTAGTCACTATTTCTTTTCTTCCTTTTCCTTTTTCTGTTTTTTTTTTATGATGTCATAATCAAGGTAGTCACTATTTCTTTTCTTCCTTTTCCTTTTTCTGTTTTTTTTTTTTTTTTTTTTTTTTTTTTTTTTTTTTTTTTTTTTTTTTTTTTTTTTTTTTTTTTTTTTTTTTTTTTTTTTTTTTATGATGTCAACCACAGTCCCTGTGCTTTGCTTAAGCTTGCCTAAGCAGGTGTTGTAGATTCCTGAGCTCCATAATAATAGTCACTTTTTCTTTCAGAGTATTGTAATTCTATGGTATTAATGCAAACATCTCAAAAGTAGAAGGTTCAAGTTATGCTTTCATAAACATCTGCTTTGTTTTCCTGATAGAATGACTAGATTTTTCATTTTCTATTTACAAACCAACTGCTATGGCGGAACTTTTTCTACCTAGAGAGACTTCTTTTGGGCCACTCAGAATACATTGCTGTGTGTCAGCTTGAGAAATCCTGTATTAAAATTTGATTGTGACCTTTAGTAGTACTTTTGAAATCAGCACAACCTAAACATGACAAGGAACAAGAAATTTACTAGCTGATATCTGATTGGAAGTGATTATTCGATAATCCAGAATATACTTCTACCAATTTTTTTTTAGTTTGGCATTGAAGTGAAAGCAAAAATTAAATGATTCTCATGGAACTCTGAGATCCTTAAGCATGCATCCAAGGATCCCAAGCTGACAAAGGCCAAGTTATAACAATGTTTCTCTCTGCTCTAATTTCCTGCCATGCATGCTAACGGTCATGGAGAACAAACTTCTGATTGTGTTTCCAAAGGTTAGGGATGCACATGTCACTGTCTGTCCATGCACTGACTGTATTTACTAACAGAATATGGAGCAACTGGGAGAATTAAGCCACCTTCTGGTTACCTCCACACTGTTCATGCTTTTCCTTAGCTTATCCATAATACAAAAATAAATGAAGACCTTTCTCTTGTGCTAAGTGCTTTGTGAAGTACAGAAGCTATCAATCAGAATATGATTTATTGCCTGCTGGGGAGAAACCTTGTTGGGAAGATAAACTAGAACTTATACAAATACAGTAAGTTGGTGAAATCCTGTGATTTTTTTCCGGGGATGCAAAGACTAAGCCAGTTTGCATATCTTGGTCAAACTTGAAATTGATACTCAATATAATTGATAGAATTTTTGAGATTCCTATAATAGTAGTGGGAGTTGGAGGAACAAGTTCCTTTATTACTGCTTTTTAGTATGTTTATTTTCTCTCTATCTCTTTGTTTTATGATGTCAAGAACTCATATACTTGATTGCGAGTATTTATAGTTCAATGTACAATTTGTGTGTTATTTGGACTTTTCTGTTATGCATAAGAGTTAGACTAGGAAACCTTTAATTCAACATGCAAGGTTTGCAAAGCAAGGTAGCCAGAATGAAAATAAAATTATTCACAAGTGCACAATAATATCTAGTTTATTTTTAATTTCTGAACATAGTACATATCTGTATCTTCTAAACTTGGAGTCCTTATCAAGAGTTTAAGGTTATCCTGGTTTTCTGACTCTTGTTGACTGATTTCGATCAAATGCTGTGTAAGAAGAATATTTCTAAAATCTTGGTACTTAGTACAGTTTTCTTTCTTCTTCTTTTTTTTTATTGAACAAATCTTTTTATTTATTGAATTAAGAGAATGTAGCTATATATCTATCCTAATTATTTTGAATATGCAGATACAAAATGGTCACTCATTCATATCCTCTTTTTTGTTTAGTTTTGTCAGAGATGGGTATTACATTGTTATTCAAATATTGTAGGTGCGTGAATTCAGCAAAATATTCCAATATAGTCCAGTAGTCCATAATAGTAGTGGGTTATCCACAGAACTGGCAATGTCAGAAGTTGTTGATTGAGCCTTTACTCAGCCTGTTAATATGGCTTTACTTTTTATACCTTGTTTTTATGCTTTTCTCCTGGATGGTTAAGAACAAGATAAAGCAAGACCTATATAATAAACAATGTAATTTTTGTGTCTAATAAGGTCAGTCAAGTCCTTTCAGGGTTTATCTTGAAGCCCTATACTGCACTTTGTAGATCCTTTGTCAATGTCAGCCATGTGGATGAGTCACGGACATTGCTTGACCAATTTGCTCTCTGTGAAAGCCTGAGAGAAAGTTTTCTCTCTATGTGACTCTCCTTAGGCACACTCGACATCATTGATCACTTTCCTATGTGGCCCCATAATCTCCTTGATCAGAAAATTTGGGATACAACTTAGTTACAGGATATTACAGTACAAGTTCTCTTATGTCTGAGTCTTCACTGACCTTGAAAGGCTATGGTCAAAATAGTGGCTGTCCATGCAACCCTTCTTTTTCTCTAATTTCTTAGTACAGTTTTCTTGGCATTTAGAATTTCACTCATTTCTGGATAAGAAGTTTTCTCTAGAGAAGTATGTAAGATAAGTACTTCTTCAACATAAGCAATATTATGTAAATCATTTCTGTATTCAATTGCAATTTCAAAAATCATCATGACTAGCATTTGTTTTTGTATGATATGTATGAAGGAGTGTTTGAATCTCCATGTGGAAAATGGCTAGGTTTTCAGCATCAGCACTGAAATGTTATCTGTGTGTGTCAAGTAGGCCTTGGAAGATAATAACTGGTGCCTTGTGCCAACTGCTGAACTGTTGTTTTGCTTTTATCTGTTCTGTCTAAGCTTTAGTAGAGTATAAGGTGAAGATTATGTTTCCTTTTTAAAGATGAAGGAAGTAGTATTTACCTAGCAAGGTTTAGGTTAATATGTAGCTCTAGTGCCTTTAAAACATACTTTTTCTATCTCCTCATCTGCCTCCTAGTAATATTGGCTTGAGTGCATTTCATTTCAGTTTTGGGAACTTATGAATAATCTTACATGTTTAATCTAAGGCTAATTAGGAAATTAGTTTATAGTCTCTATGCTGACTGTAACCAGTTGCTAATCTCTTTGACCTCTATTTTTCCATGTATTAGAATACCAGACATCTCCGATCCCTTCTAGTTTCAAAATTCACATCACAGAATGAATTTTGATTTTTCAAAATCAAAATTCAATCTGTGATGTGAATCACAGATATAAAATAATTAAAGAAATGCTTAGCACATATCTTGTGATTATAAATTTTTATTGATTTGTCTTCCATTATCATAATTTCCCGTTGTCATTGTTACCATTGTTGATTTTTAGATGATATCGTTCAGGGCAGAGGTTAAGTCCTTTGTCGATGCCATACTGCTGCTTGCGAGCAGACCTAAGACACTGCATTTCTTTTCATTCTCAACACTATATTACTATTCCTGTAATGGAACATGCTCTCTTAAACGTAGAAGGAGAGAAATTTTAAAAAGGCAAATTAAAGCACATTCACTGCAGTAAAATACACTCCTAGCATCTTAAAGGAAAGATTTCCAACCCTCTGTAATAAATTCCATGACAGGCTATGCTTTCTGTGTTTCTTTTTAAATTCATTTTACTGCATATTCACCTATTTTCTTTCAGATTTGCTTAAATGGAGTTATAACGTAAAAATTGTTTTCCTCTAGCAGATGAAAGATATTCACTGCTTAGGTTACTATTTGTCAGGTTTGTTTAATTCTTAGTTTTTTTTCTCTTAAAAATTGGTTTCTCATTTTTAAACCATATCAAATTTCCATCTAAGTTCATTCCAAATTGTTGATCATTATTTTGTCATTGAGTAGCTGATCGGAATAAGACATAATAATAATAATCAAAGAATAATTTGAGTCTATAAATCCTAGGAGGTAGGAGACTGGACCAAACAAAGTGTGACTGACACTTAGCATAGTGCTTTTTTGAAATACAAAAGGGTTGGAAGGTTTTTACAGTAAGTCATTGGAGATATATATATATATATATATATATATATATATATATATATACTCAAATGCATTTATCCTAAAAACATTAAAAGTGAAACTATCCAAGGTACAAGTAAAATCAAGTGAAAAGAACATAGAAATAAAAGATGCAGTTGCTTAATTCAAATGGAAATGAAATGTATTCTGTGTTTCCTGGAAACCAACAAAAAGATAAACACATTGAGTTATGCATTTTTCTAAATTAAAAGTTAGGAAACAGAAGCAGAATCTTTCCTTATTACTAAACTTTTTCCTCTCAGCAATAGTTAATGCAGAAAACCAATGTTCTGTAGACACAAAGCCTTAAGTGTGGCTGAAATGGACATCTCATATTAGCCTAATATAAAAACCAAATGTGTGGTAATATTTCATAATTCAGGGAAGCCGTTTCTGTAGGGAATCGAGATAACACGTTCCAGATACATTGCTTTCTGGTGATCTAACTGGATATCTATCCTTATAATAATCTAGGGAATAAATAGTTAATGTTAGTTAAATGTGAATTGTCTCAGAAGGCTGGCCAGGATTCAGTAAGCTTATTTTGAATATTTCAATGGATGCAGAATCTGATAGTGTTTTATGTTTTGATATGGAAAGAGCTATGAAACTCAAAACCGTATGCACAGAAAGCATTATTATGAAAGTATTAGGAACTGTACTGATTTCCACCCTTTATGTTTGGGTGAAAACGGCTCTGAATGTCAATCTTTTCACTCTCTCATCAAAGTAAAAAATAAATATATAAAGATGTATTTGACAGAAATAACAAAATATCACTCCAAATATGGGCCAGTATTATCAAGTGAATAAGCTAGACGAGTGTGTATTGGCGTGCTCCCCGCGGGAAGTTTGGTTTTTAGAACTGTGAACCATAGAACTCACTAGAATGAATTAATAAAAATATATTCTTAAGAAATTAGTTGTATTGTAATGTTACATGGGCTTGAAATTTTGTCCCCCCCTTCTTGCTCCCCCTTCTCTTTTGCCTTTTTCTTTTTGGCAGTGCTGGGGGTAGAACCCAGGTCTTGCACAGTTTTCATGGTAATTTACTCATGTTCATAAGCAAAAACTGCTTAAATCTGAATGATGCTGAGTTGCTTTGTCTCATAACAATTACCCAACATATATATATATATGGCAGGGTCTCACTGCACAAATCGGACTCACAGTGATCATTTTGCTTTCAGCCTCCCAAGCGCTGGGATTACAGGCAGGAGCCACCACACCCAGTCTCAGTCACCTTCTCAGTGTGCCCCAGGGGTGGGGCTGGCAGGCAGGCTGGGGATCAAATGAGCTGTACCTGCCTAAGTAGGTGCATTAGTCCACTGAGCCATCTGGCCAGCCCACAAATGACATTTGTAATGAAATCTATTTGTGATTAAAGAACCTATACAACCAAGGGCTGGGGAAGGTGCTGATCGGTAGCACCTCACATTCATGCCTGAGGCCCTGGGCTCGATCTCAGCAGCACTATTTTAAAAACATTTTAAAAAAAAAAATCAAAATCAAGACATCAGTAGGGAAAGCTGCTGATCTTAATTTACATAGTTTGGATTTTGAGCCTTTGTTTCGTGTAGAAAATGTTAATCTAGTTCTGATTTTTTGATAAAATAAAACCATATTAGAGTGCTTTATAGTGGGCTCTTCTGTATCCAGAAAGGATGCTTTTTTGTTTGTTTGTTTTTGAAAAGAAAAGTCTTTTTCCAGTGTTGACTACTGGAAATCTAGCAAAACATGGGGGAAATACTTGGTTGCTTCCTGGTGATGGAAAGGGCTTTCTTTTATTAAAATGAGAAAGGCTACATTTTAAATTCATGAAGAGAAAACTTTAGAGTTAGTTGAGTAATTTGCCCCTGGGATTCGCCTGAGGATAACATCTGAACCTGATTAAATTAAAATATATTTAGACTTGATAAATCTCAAGATTGTATCAACTCTGCTCTATTTGAAGATACAGGCTTCTTTGCTATATTAATTTAACAATTTTTGGCCACATTTGTTGAAACACAAAAATAGGAAATGTGGTGCTGTGATAGCCTGGGGTGAGGCAAGTTAGACTGTGCGGATGAACTAATACTTCAGTACAAGGAGATTGAAGAGATGCTTTGCTTCTCTTTAAAACATTTTATTCCCTACAACACTCTATTCTGAGCTATGAAAAGTGGCGTTCAGGGCAGCACTGTGGAGGCAACCATTCTCAAGCAATAAAAAACTGGTCTAAGTGCCAGCCTGGCGAGCGCAACGACCTGGGTTCAATTCCCAGTACTGCATGCTGTGCTGGTCCTGGAACCCCAGGCATGCTGTGCTGGCCGTTGAAACTGGGCGTGGTGGGGTATGCCTATAATCCTAGTACTGGGGAGGCTGAGACAGCAGGATCACCATGAGTCCGAGCTGAGTATCAAGACCCTGTACCAAATAAATAAATATATCATTTAAACAAACAAACAAGATTCCCTATGGTCTTATGCCATATATTATTCATATTATAGTATTTTAAAGCTAAGTTAAAATCAGATATTACTTTATCCTAGAGAAGTTGATGACTGAGGGGCCATTTTTTCTAGGTTGTATTTTAAAAAAATTAAACGGTCATCATACTTTCTCAAACCTTGGGTTCAGACAGTGACATTGCAGGCAGGTGCCCCACTTTCTCTGGGGCAGGAAAGCTCTGCTCTCATTATTTGCTGATTTCATAGCAAAACATTTTCACCACGACAGGATAAGGAACTGGGTGAGAAATTACTGACAAATATTGAGAGCTTGTTTGGAGGTTCTAGCAGGGGAGCGCAGCTACTCATATACCCTTGACCGGTCCTCCTCTATCGGGGGTGGTCGTCCTCTTCGACCGAGCGCGCAGCTTCGGGAGGGATGCACATGGATCGTTGAGGGAGGAAGGGGACACCCGCCTAGCCAGCCAGATGAGCCCAATCAACCCTGGCGATCAATGGGGTGACAGATGTCGCAGCCAGATCGCCCTCACATCCCTGACAAATATTGAGATGTTTCCTGTTCTTTATCTAACTGATGATAGTCCAGAAGTCAGATCTGTTCGGTTGGTCAAAGGCCTCTGGAGAACACGCTGCAGGGTCCTTCTCCATCTGTGCCCAACTTGTGATTTCAATGGACATGCTCTAAGTTTTTTTTTTAATACTTAAAAAAACATTGGCATCTGTTAAAACCATTTTTAAAATATGAAAGCGACCTCACTGGAAAATTCTCATAATATGATAGACACCAACAAAGCCCTGTCATTGAACTGAAAGAATTTCAGAACAAATAAAAAAGATGATTGTTCATTCCCATGACTGTAGAAGGAAGTTTGTAAAGTGGATCAGAGAAAGTCAGAGGTGAAGAGATTTTGGTCGCTTGAACATGTCAGCTGTTCACCTCCCAAGTTAGAGGCTTACTGAATTCTATGGTCACAACTCTGAGAGAGAAAATAACTGAGCAAGTGAGTCTGGTAGTTCTAAGAGACCTCAAACACCTGGGAAAATTACTGCCAAACATTTCCAATCCCATTTAGACTAATACCATGATTAGAAAAGTAGATTTACTATCTTTACACTTCAAAAATATTAAATAGTTTTAATTATATTTAAAAATAATCTTTACCACCAGTTGACCAACCCCTCCTCTTCCCTTACTTGCCCTTCCTGGACTCTGATAACCACTGTTCTACTCCTTGCCTCCATATGAGTAAGAACATGTGTATTTGTATTTCTAGTGAACTACTAAACCCAGGTTACTTCACTAAATATAATGTCCTTCAGTTTCACTATTTAGCACAAATTAGTGAAAGGATTTCACTCCTTTTTATGGGACAATCGTGTCTATATTCATCCATTGATGATCACTCAGGTAGTTTCTGTTTCTTATCATTATGGAAACTGTCATAATGCAGGTATGTCTTCCATATACTGATCTTATTTCCTTTGTTTTTTTATCATATATTAAATATTTATGAGCCGGGGAGATGGCTCAGTGGAATAAGTACTTCCCTGGCAAGTGCAAGGGCCTAAGTTCAATCCCCGGTTCTGCCAAAAAAACAAAACAAAAAAAAACAAAAAAAAAACAAATAAATATATTAAATATTTATTTATGAATCTGCAAACCTTTAGTATTCATACTTTGGTTTTTTTGACAGTTTCAAAGCTGATTAATAGAACAATTTCAATATTAATACATAGTACATCGTTATCTTCTTAGTGGTTATCCATAGTATAAAATGCAGACATGATATCCTGTCCAAACACTATTAGTACAAATCTTTCTCTCATTGAATTAAGCAAAAGTAGCTGTATATCTATCCTATTTTGCATATACAGATACAAAAAGGTCCTTCCTTTGTAGCCCCTTTTTTGTTTAGTCCTGTCAGAAATGGGTGTTCCATAGGCATCTAAATACTACAGGTGCATGAATTCAGCAAAAAAAAAAAAAAAAAAAAAAAAAAAATCCCACACTGTCCAGCAGTCCACAGAAGTTGTTGACTTAAGCCTTTCACAACTCAGCATATTAATATGGCTTTACTTTATATACCTCATTTTATACTTTTCTGCTGGATGGTTAAGACCAAGATGAATGAAGCAAGACCTCTATAACAAGAAATGTAATTTTTGTATCTGATAAGATCAGTCAAATACCCTCAGAATTTATCGTGAATTCCTGTACCGCACTTTGTCGATCATTTGTCAGTGTCAGTCATGTTGATGAGCCATGGCCATTGCTTGACCAATTTGCTCTCTGTGAAAGCCTGAGAGAATATTTTCTGTCTGTGTGACTCTCCTTAGGCACACTTTACATCATCAATCACATTGCTCTGTGGTTCCATAATCTCCTTGATTAGAAAATTTGGAACACAGCTGAGTTACATAATGTTATAGTATAGGTTGTCCTATGTCCTGAGTCTTCACTGACCTTGAAAGGCTATGGTCAAAATGTTGGCCATCCTTGCAGCCCTTCTATTTCTCTGATTTTTGGTCTGCAAACTTAAGTTGTTAACCCTCCAGAAGAGATGCTTATTGATATTATTACCCTATAACATAGGGAGTTGAACTTAACCTCAGTATCTGCTGAATATCAAACATCTTAGGCATAACATGGAACAAGTATTTTTCCATCAAGTTTTGATATGTTAAACTTTAAGTCCCTACAGAATATGGAGATAAAAATTTTTAAATGAACAGTATTTAAAGAACATGAAGAAACAATTACATATATTTACACAGAAGTTTAGAAATCTAACCATATACAGCATTGTAGCATGACAGTCCTGTGACATTTTTTTCTCTTTTTCCTGTATCTTTTTCTCATTTATTACTCATTTTAAAAAGTTTACATGAGAGACAGTATGGTAATAATTGGTATGTCATGATAGGAAGTATGTATTTAGAAGAACAGAATGACAGGTATTCCAAGCATGACCCTTCTATTACACATTGCTATCTTCAGTGCAGTTGCTTGGTTCACAGATATCAGCATATATGGTTAGTTAGTCAAGGTTAGAGTCCTACCAATTAACTGCTAGTTTCAAAGCCTGCTAATGTTTCTGAGGATCATTTCCTTTGTCCATCTTGTGCATATAAATGTATGGCTTTGTCCCTATCCTATTTCACAGCTTTTCTCCTTGCCCTCTCATTGTCTAATCCTCAAGTTCTCACTTTCCTTTTAACTGTTATACGTTTCTATTTCCATTTCTTCTTTTGATTACTTATACTAGAGAGACTATATGGTATTTACACATGTGGGTCTGGTTCATTTCACTTAGGAGTATATCTTCAAATGGCATCCACTTAAATATAAATGCTTCAAGTTTATCATTTTTATAGCGCATAATATTCTGTTGTATAAAAATACCACAACTTTCTCAAACATTCCTCATATGATGGGCATCTTGGTTGTCTCCAAGATTTGGCTATCACAAATTGTGCTGCTATAAACTTAGGTACACATATATCACTATGATATGACATTTTCATTTACTCTGGGAAAATTTAAAGTAGGAGGATAGCTGACTTGAATGGGATTTCCAATCCTAGTTTCTTAAGGAGTCTCCACACTGATTTCCATAATGGTTGCACCAGTCTACATTCCCACCAGCAGTGTAGAAGGGTTCTTTTTTTCCCCACAGCCTCTCCAATATTTGTTGTTGGTTGATTTCTTTATGATAGCCATTCTTTCTGGAGTGAGATAGTATCTCAATGTCATTTTAATTTGCATTTCACAGGTGGTTAGTGATGTGGAGCATTTTTTTCACATATTTATTCGCTTCTTTAATTTCATCCCTTGAGAAGTGTGTATTCATCTTAGATGCCCATTTCTGGATTGGGTCTTTAAATTTAGGGGCCCTAATAGTTTTTAGTTCTTTACAAATTCTAGAGAGCAGACCTTTGTCTGATTGCCTTTTAGTTAGGATTTTTTCCAAATTTTTGGTTGTGTTTTTACTTTGTTGGTAATTTTTTTTGATGTGCAAAAACTTCTCAATAAGAGTTGTTCCCAGTTGTTAATTCTTTCAAGTATTACCCGTGCAATTTGATTTTTGTTCATGAACTTTTTGCCTACCCCTGTGTTTCCTCCGATTTCTCTTCCAGGAGATTGAGTGCTTCTGTTTTAATGTTTAGACCTTTAATCCATTTTGACTTTAGCTTAGTACATGGTGATAGAACTGGGTCAAGTTTTAGCTTTGGCATGTAGAGAGCCAATTTTTCCAGCACCATTTGTTAAAGAGGCTGTCTTTCTTCCAGTAAGCATGTTTCGCTTTTTTGTCGAAGATCAAGTACCTGAGTGTGTTCATAGAGGCCTCTGCATCTTCTAATCTATTACACTGATCCTCAGGTCTGTTTCGTTGCCAATACCAAGTTGATTTTATCACAGTAGCTTTGTAGTATGATTTCAAGTCTGGAATTGTAATGCCTCCTGATTTGTTTTTGTTGGCCAGGATTGCTTTGCTATTCTAGTTCTTTTCTGGTTCTAAATAAATTTTAGGAATGATTTCTCTTGATGTGCAAAAACTTCACATGTTTGTGGTAGTTTGATAGGGATTGCGTTAAATCTGTGCAATAATTTTGGGAGTATGGCCATCTTCACGATGTTGGTTCTTCCCATCCAGGAGCAGGAATACCTTTCCATTTTCTGAAATCCTCTACAATCTCTTTTTCAGAGTACTGTAATTTTCCTTGAAAATATCTTTGACTTCTTTAGTTAGATGAATTCCAAGGTATTTCATTTTTTGCAGTGCTATTGTAAAAGGGATTGTTTCTCTAATTTCCCTCTCAGTGTGTTTGTTATCTGTGTAGAGGAATGCTATTAACTTTTGAGAACTGACATTGTATCCTGCTATGCTACTGAATTTGTGTATCAATTCTAGTAGCTTCCTGTTGGAGTGCTTTGGGTCTTCCAAGTAAAGTATCATGTCATCTGCAAATAATGATAATTTCACTTCTTCTTTACCTATTCTGAGTCCTTTTATTTATCCCTCTTCTCTAATGGCTCTAGCTAATGATTCCAGAACTATATTGAATAGGAGGGGTGATAGAGGACATCCTTGTCTTGTACCAGATATTAGCCATTGGGTTGTCATAGATAGCTTTTATCAAATTGAAGTGTAGGCCTTCTATTCCAATTTTCTGTAGGACCTTGAACATGAATGAGTGTTGGACTTTGTCAAAAATTTTCTCTGCATCAATTGAGATGATCATGTGCTTTTTAAAGTGCACTCTATTGATATAGTGTATTACATTCATAAATTTGTGAATATTGAACCATTCTTGCACCCCTGGGATGAATCCTACCTGGTCATAGTGTATGATCTTCTTGATGATTTGCTGTATTCTATTTTCTAGGATTTTATTGAGGATTTTTCCATCTATGTTCATGAGAGAGATTGGTCTGTAGTTGTTTTTTTTTTTTTTTTGCTGTGTCCTTCTTGTTTTGGGTATCAGTATGATTTTGGGAGATCTGTTTCCTTTCAAATTTCATTGAAGAGTTTGTGGAGTGTAGGGATTATATCTTCTATAAATTTCTTGTAGAATTCAGCTGTGAATCCATCAGGACCTGGTCTTTTCTTTGTTGGTAGGCTTTTTATTACATTTCATATTTCATTGGCTGTTACTGGGTTATTGAGAGTTGTTATATCTTCTTGATTCAGTTTTGGTAATTTGTACCTTTCGAGGAATCTGTCCATTTCTTCTGTGTCTTCCATTCTGTGAGTGTAAAGATTCTCAAAGTAGTTATTGATAATCTTCTGAATTTCCACTGTGTCTGTGGTGATTATACCATTTTCATTCCTTATTGCTTGTATTTGAATTTTTTCTTTCCTCTTTTTGATGAGGTTAGCTAGGGGCTTATTGATTTTATTTAGTCTTTCAAAGAACCAGGTTTTTGATTCTTTAATTCTTTGACCTGTTATCTTCATCTCAATTGAATTAATTTCTGCTCTAATCTTTATGATTTCTTCCTGTCTTTGCACTCTGGGTTTCGTTTGCTCTTCCTTCTCTATATGTTGGAGGAGCACCATTAGGATGTTTACTTGTTTCCATTCTGTTTTCCTAATGTATGAGTTTACAGCTATGAATTTCTTTCTGAAAACTGCTTTCATCACATCTCATAAATTGTGATAATTTGTGCCTGAATTTTCACTGAATTGTAGATATTGTTCAATTTCATCTGTGATCCATTGATTGCTGAGTAGAGTGTTGTTCAATTTCCTATTTAGGTTTTTTTTTCTGGTTTCTTTTGTTATTTATTTCCAGTTTCATTGCACTGTGGTCAGATAATATGCATGGGATAATTTCTGTTTTTTTTGCATATACTTAAGCATGACCTGTGGACTAGTATGTGGTTTATTTTAGAACATGACCATGTGCAGCTGAAAAAAAATGTGTATTCAGCTGTAGTTGGGTAGAACACTCTGTATATGTCCACCAAGTCCATTTGTTCCAGGCTCTGGTTTAGTTCTTCTACTTCTTTGCTAATTTTTTCGTCTGGTTGACCTATCTTTTTGGGATAAGGGGGTGTTAAGGTCTCCTGTGAAGATTGTGGTATTGGATATTAGATTTTTCATGTCCATTAAGATTTTTCTTATATAGTTGGGTGTTCCCGCATTTGGTGCATAGATATTTATGGTTGTTACCTTTTCCTCTTGAATTTCTCTTCTAACCAGTATATAGTGGCCTACTTTAT
The DNA here is from genome assembly GCA_004027165.1 of Ctenomys sociabilis. Classification (NCBI taxonomy): domain Eukaryota; kingdom Metazoa; phylum Chordata; class Mammalia; order Rodentia; family Ctenomyidae; genus Ctenomys; species Ctenomys sociabilis. The sequence continues at coordinate 22,571 of PVKA01007295.1, forward strand.
TTCATTTGATCGTTCTTGGTTTGAAGTTGAGATTGTCCGAAAATAGGATTGCTACCCCTGCTTTTTTCTGAAGTGCTGGGGCATGTAGCATTGTTTCCCATCTTTTGATTTTCAGTGTATGAATTTCTGTAGGAGTTAAGTGTGTTTCTTGTATACAGCATATTGTTGGATTTTGTTTCTTAATCCACTGTACCAGTCTATTTCTCTTAATTGGTGAATTGAGTCCATTTACATTGATGGTTATAATTGAGATTGTTGACTTATGATTGACATGTTATTTATCTGCTGTTGTTTGCTCCTTTTTGTTCTGTGTTTAATTGTTTGCCCTATTTAGTGGGTTCCTTCTGTTCTCATTGGTGGAGTTCTGATCATTTTGGTCCCTCTCTAGAACATCTTTCCGTAGTGCGTGTAGGGTTGGCTTTGTCATGTCATCATGAAGTTCTTTAGTTGTTCTTTTTCATGAAAGTATTTCATTTCTCTATCAAACTTGAAAGAGAGTTTTGCAGGCTATAGTAGTCTGGGCTGGAATTTGTTTTCTTATAGGACTTGAAGTGCTCTGCTCCATACTCTTGCCTTCATGGTTTGTGAAAAGAAGTTAGCTGTAATTCTGGTGGATTTTCCTTTGAATGTGACCTGCTTCTTTTCTCTAGTGGCTTTCAGTATATTATTCTTGTGCTGAATTTCTGGGATCTTGACTATTATATGTCTCAGTGTATTTTTAATTGGGTTGAAGTTATCTGGCATTCTGTATGCTTCAGTTACCTGAATGTCAGATTGTTTCCTCATATTTGGGAAGTTTTTTGCTATTACTTTTTGCTAATACAAATGACATAAAAATATTACCTATATTTTTATGTCATTTGTATTGACTCCATCCTTCTCATTGGTACATATTAGTCTCACATTGTTCATCTTTGTATCGTCTTGCAGTTGATGAATTATTTTTTCTGCATCCTAGTTGTTTTTAAGAAATCCTTTCTTAGTTTTCACTGGCTCCACCAGCATCTTCACGATCTGAAACTCCATCTTCCGTATCAATCAAATGGTTTTGCAGGCTTGTGATTGATATTTTAAGTTTCTCTATATCTCTTTGACTCTGCTTCATGCGATCTATTTCCTTCCTGCATTGCTCATTCAAGGAATCCATCATTTTTCTAATCTCCTCTATTTTGTTTGGTCAGTGTCTTCTTTAGAAGCCGTTATTAATTTTTTTACTGCAGTTTTTTTTTTTTTTCAGATTGGGCTTCTTCCATATGTTTCTGTATTTGTTTCTTTACTTCAGATGCTATGAATTCAGAAATTTCTTTTTTTTAATATCAGGGATTGATTCTGCTCTATACCTTTCTGCTGTTGTTTCTTTATTTCCAGTGTTATTAGTTCACACATTTCAGCTGAGGTAGTGTCCTTTTGCACTCTGTCTGGGTGGGCTCGAGGCCTGAGGTTGCATTTTCCTCCTTGTCTTTATCATTTCATATAGCACTGACCTCTGACCTTTGGTGTAGAGCTTTCATGCAGTTATAACCTTAACACCTATTGAAATTTGGGTGCAGCTCTATGAAATTTGAGTTTATCCAATTATGATTGGCTTGGGTCTAACTGTTGTGTTCAGCTCCTTCCTCCTGCAGCCCTTGGAAGGGAACCTGTTGTGCCCCTCTGGCACAACAGTGAACCTGTGGTGCTTCTCTTTTGTGCCCCTGACCCAGGTGTCACAGGGGAGCGCAGAACCTCTCCCACAAACTAGCAGGGCCTGGGCTTGGGCTGGTTCTGGGGGTCCCAATAGCGTCTCAGAAGTTCTCACTAAGTGGGCTTGGGGATGGGGGTTCTGGAAGGGTGGAGGAGTCCTGAGGGTTCTGTAGAGGGTCTCACTCACGCAGTGTGTCTGAGTTTTGGTCCAGAGAGGTCCTGTGGGCACAGGGAACTCTTATTTCCTTTGGATATATACCCTGTAGTGAGATTGCTGCACATATGGTAGTCCTATTCGATGTTTTTTGAGGACCCTGTATATTGGTTGGCTGACATATATTCCCACCAACAGTACATAAGGCTTTGTTTTTCCCTGTACACTTACAAAACCTTGTTAAGGTTTGTTTTTTTGATAACAGTCCTCTGGTTAAGAGTAAGGTGATATCTTGTTATGATTTTGATTTCCATTTCCTAATTAACTCCATAATGAGTGATGTTGAGCATTTATCACATATCTGCTATTGACTTGTGCACCTTTTTTAGAGAAATGCCTATTAAGTATTTTGTCTCTTTCTCCAACTTTTTCTGTGTTTTGGATATTAACTTTCTGTCACATGTATAGCTGGGAAACACTTTCTCTCATTCTGCACGTTGTCATTTCACTCTGTTGATTGTTTCCTTTGCTGTGCAGAGCCTTTTAATATGGTGTGACTATATCTGTCGACTTTTGCATGTGATGCTCATGTCTTTGTGGCCTTACCTAAAACATCTGTGCCCAGACCAAGGTCATGAAGCATTTTTTCTGTTTTCTTCTAAAAGTTTTATATTTTTTGTCTTTATTTTAGTTAGCTTTTCTAACCAATGGAATATAGGAGTCTATTTTCTTTTCTTTTTTTTTTTAAATGCATTTGGTACAGGGCCTACAGGGACTATAGGATCTCACTACATAGATTGGACTCATAGCGATCCTCCTGTTTTCAGCCTCTCAAGCGCTGGGATTACAGGTGCAAGCCACCATGTCCAATCTCAGTCTTCCATCTCAGTGCTCGCTGTGCGCAGGTCCAGCATGGCACACTGGGGATCGAACCTTGGCCACTGCGCACTGCCAAAACAGGCACTTTAGTTTGCTGAGCTATCTGGCTGGCCCTCATTTTTCTGCATGTACCTATTTAGTTCTCTTGGCACTGGTTACTGAAAAGGCTGTGCTTTCCAGATGTGCATTCTTGGCGCTTTTGTTGACAAGCAGGTGTAAATGTCATTATTTCCTGGCTCTTTAGTGTATTCCAAATATCTATGTGTCTGTTTTTATGCTGTTTTTTGTTACTATAACTTTACAGTCTATTTGAAGTCAGGTACTATCTCATTCTCTCATTTCTGGGACAAATACCCGACACCTAAAATGAAAGTAGGAAAAGTTTATTTAGCTTGGTTATTGGAGGTTTCAGTTCATACTCAGACAGCTCCAAGACAGAGCAGCACATGGCACAGCAAAACCTTTCATGGCAGCTGCAAAGAACAAGAGAGCAAGGGAGGAGTAGCAGCAACAATGGCTGCAGAGAGCAAGCCTGTTGCCCTTATGTTGTATTAAGGCTCTGTGCCCCAGGCTGAGTGTGGTCCTCACACACATAATCCCAGCAGCATTTGCACCCATAATCCCAGTAGATCATGAGTTAACCACAAAGCCTACAAGTCTGTCCCTTGACTGCATGAAACTTTGGGGGACAACTAGACAGAAACCATAACAGGTACTGTGATATCTCCAGCTTTGTTTTTTAAAATTTCTTTGGCTATTTTGGGTCTTTTATAATTTCATATAAATTTTAGGGGTATTTTTTGTATTTCTGTGGAGAGAAGCTTATATTTTAATAGGGTGTACATTGAATTTGTAGATCTTTTAGGTAATGTGGGCTAAGTGAGGTTTTTCTAGTGCTTTGGGAACTATTTTTAAGGGAATTATAGTACTATCTGATATTATAAATTAAAATTTTTTGTTTATAAAGAACACTCAGGGATGTAACATTACGTATATTTTTAATTATGCTGTTGTTATTGGAGTATATTACCTTAAAACTTACCTTATGTTTTAATCAGTTTAAAAGGATTTTTTTCTTCCATTTGTTAAAAAATACAATTTATTTAATGCTCTGCATATTTCAGAACCTGGACAGAATTTTAATTCTAGCTGGCATAATAAAAGATATAGAATTGTCTATTATATCTTCTCATTAGAAAAGTACTTAGACATTTCTTCAAGAAAAAGGATTTGTTGGAATGAAGTTGTCAAAATAGTTGTCTAGTGAATACTTTTTCACCTCTCTGAATCAAAAACACTATAAATGAAGGTACACTGAGTAGATTTGAGCTAATGCAGAAAGGGGAAAAAAAAAGAAAGAGAGATCAAAGTGTGTGTATCCCTGGTCACTCTCCTCTCCCTGGCCATTACCGTGCTTCTGAGACCTTGCTGTTCTTCTCCCAGAATGGACTCAACGCGCTCCATTTGGCTGCCAAGGAAGGCCATGTGGGCCTTGTGCAGGAGCTGCTGGGCAGGGGCTCCGCTGTGGATTCTGCCACCAAGGTAACGTGCTTCCGTCCTCTGGTGATCTTCATAGAAAAAAGAAACTGTTGGAAAGCTCCTTGTTTTCAGTCATGTATTCCAGGGCTTTGCTGGACACTAGCATTTTTAACCAGACAGGACTAAAATTGAAACTCCTCCATTAAACTTTGTGGAGTTTCAATTGTTTTCAGAACATACTAGACATGAGACAGAAGAAATCTGTAAACCTAGTTTTTAATACATTGTCTTTCTTCTAATTCAGAGGAATTAGAAAAGGGCTAGATTAACATTTCCTTAGTGGATAATAGCAACTAATTTCCTAAGGTCAATTCATTTTTAATGAACAAATTGATATGGTAACTTCTCAATGGAAATAAGTAAATAATTTTCATGCTTCAGTTAAATTTATAAATCTTCTTAATATATTCATTCTCCTTGGTATGAGAATTTGGAATATTTGGAAAAGAGCTTTTTGGCAGTTGAATTACTAGGATGAGATTAAATGTTGTTGTTATGTGTATTTATAAAGAATATAAACTCATTTATAAGGGAATATGCAGCATGCTTGGTATAACTAGAGACTACTGTTCCCTTGTTGATGTTGCTTTAACACAACATATTTGAATTTATTTAAAATTCATTTAACAAACAGACTTTTTAGAAAAATCACCAGTATGTTGGCTGTAATATAGTGGTTGGTTAATACCAAGTTTTCTGATCAGGGTTGGAGTGCATGATGTGTGGGAGAAGGAGAGGGAAGCTAGGTACTCAAGCCTGTGGCTGTGGAATTAGTTTCAGGAAGGGTAGAAAAAAGAGTTTGTGAACATATTAGAAATATGGCCTATTAACCTGGATTTCTAGCATCTTGATGTCTAATTACCAAAATGTATGATTATAATAAAGAGAAATTTAAAGACAAGAGCTAACAAATCACTCTCTGGTAATTTCAAATAAGTTAAAATTTAAGTTTACCCTATAAATTCTTTGTTTAAAACATAAGGAGGGCTGGCCAAATAGCTTAGGGGATTAAAGCACCTGTAAACTGGTGCAGGGGCCAGGAGTTCGATCCCCAGGTCTGCTCTGCTAGCCTCACTCCCAGGACACGCTGAGGCTGAATTGAGACTGGGCGTGGTGGTTTGCACCTGTAATCCCAGCACTTGGGAGGCTGTAAACAGGAGAATCACTATGAGTCTGATCTAGTAATGAGACCCTGAACACCCTGTAAACTCTTCCCTAAAAAATACAAAAAAAGTAATAAAAACAAATAAATAAATAAAAATAACATAAGGAAAGAAGAAATGTTTTAGTTAATGTTTTTCTGACACATCAAGTGAATGTTCAACAAGTGTGTATAAAAAAATGATTTGGGGTGCTAGGGAGATGACTCAGTGGAATAAGCACTTCCCTGGCAAGCACAAGGGCCCGAGTTCAATCCCCATTTCTGCCAAAGGAAAAAAAAATAACTTGAGCCAGGGCTATAGCTCAGGGACAAGTCTGCCTGGCAAACACAAAATCCCAAGTTCAATCCCTGTTACCACAAAACAAAAACAAAAACAGACCACCGCAGAGTTTCTTTAAAAAAATAATAAATAGCTAAATCTATACAAAAAAAAATTGAACAAAAGATGATTTGAATATAGATTAAATTCTTTGTCTTCTCAGAGTTGCCTGTATTAACATATTCATTAAGTCAACCAGTTTTTGGTTGTTTAAATGTTTATTACTATTCTTGTTTTTCCTTTTCTTTAAACTCTAGGACTAGCATCTGAATCTTATGCCTTAGAAATTTCATATTTCTGTTTATTTTTCAATTTTCTTTATTTTAATCATATTATAAATAGTTTTTAATCTGTTGGCTTACATTTTACTTTCACAAAAGTTTTAAATTATTTTCCAGTGGTCATTAGTTGTGAATGATAAATTTTATGTAGCAAATGGTAAAAATCATTGGTATGCTTATGACTGATATAAATTTATTTCTTCATTCCCAAAATATTTTGAGCAACTACCAACTGTCTGGCTTTGTAGACAGAAGACAACTCTGAGCAATGACAGCTTCTCTGTCACTGAGAATTCCTAGATTTATTTAAAAGGTGAAATCAACTTGATGTTTCAGTAAACTTTTGTAAAGTTAATATTACCTTGCAGTAGAACTTCTGGTTCCTGGGAACTCCATGAGATCTTGTCACTTAGATCTTAACACATTCATGGATACATATTTTAGATTTTTTGATTCGGAACTCAGTCTTCCTATGTTCTTAACACTAGATCAGAATTGTGAAAGATACTCAACAATAATACAAATATGAACATACACAAGATGACCATTTTGTTGATAGTTTTAAAAAATCTCTTATGTGGTCAGCTGCTGTTATCATAAAGTCATATAGTTGAATGAGTTGAAATATCAGCAAAGCTTAAAAATGCCTGCACAGTTTGATTGCTACAGTATTTGAAGGCCTCTAACACTTTCTGTCTTGTTTCGCCAAAGCAGAAGGGAAACACTGCCCTTCATATTGCATCCTTGGCTGGACAAGCAGAAGTTGTCAAAGTCCTCGTTAAGGAAGGAGCCAACATTAATGCACAGTCTCAGGTAGGAAGTTCAGATTTTTCTCCATGCATTGAAATGAGAACGCTTTCCTGAAGTTGACTTCATGGGTGTAGTGAGCGGCCTAGAAGGTAAGTCTTAACACAGATGCTTCTCTTACTTATTTTAACCAAGTTATTCTCTTAACTCATGCAATTGGATTTATTTTTGATAAATCATAATCTCCTTTTTAATATAGCCAAGCACTTCACAAATGTAAGTATCATCTTTAAGTATTTAAAATAAGAATAGTAACTGATTTTTTTTCAGATAACAATGACATCTGTGAAATATGAATAATTCATGCAAGTCCTGTATTGCTCTATGAAAGTATTTTTTTCCTTATATTTAAAATATTTCCAAAGGATTAACATTATAGAGGGGAAGGCTTCTGAATTGCATTAATTGCCTCATTTTGCATCCAAATGTGGGCTTTCCTAAAACATTGAAGCAAGTAGGCAAATTCCACCCCAGGCCCTGTGATACACATAGTAATAAATAGTAAATGAAAATGCATATTTTTAATGAAATTAAGAAAAAAAATTTAAAAAGCAATTATTGAATGACAATTATACCATAAATTTGACTCTGATTATTTTCCTACTAGAAGAAGAAAAACATTTCCCCCCAAGCTTTTCTATTGATATCAGTAGTGTGTCTAAGAAGTAACGTCCACATCTTTCTAATAAAACTATTCTTTTAGCATGTGTGAGACCCCGGTTCAATTTCCAGTACCAAAACAATGACAGCAACCAACCGTTCCTTCCAGTTCCTTGGATTTTCTCTTTAGCCTTTCTTGCCACACAGGCTGCAACGGGCAGGTGCTGGCAAAATCCGCCTGCTTCTTCCAGGAATTCTTTGGATCCACTCCTGTGGTTGCCTTTGTGGTAAAACAGATGTTCATCACATGTGTGATTGTGGCTCTGACTGTGTGGAGGTCAAAAGGTCCAGATCCAGAATTACCACAGGCAAAGGTAGAATCACCTCATTTAGTCACAGGGTAAAATCTAAAGAAACGATGATGAGTACAACATTATCCATTTTCACCATGGCAATACCGTGCTGCTTTCATGAGTCACATTGCCTTTTCTTTACTACCTAAACCTTAGTTAAATGCGCATGACTGTGTTAATATAAATTGAAGATACTTCTTAGTCTAGAACCTTTACTAGCTAAACTTTTTTTTAAAACAATGTGCTATCTGTAAAGAATGCTTGCATGTTCTCTAAGTCTGTGGTGATAAAGGACTACAATGTCTGCCGCTGCCAAGTGAGGGACAGAAACTTGTCTTTAGGGCAACAGCCCGCCTTTTGGCATTAATGCAAAGACGTTGAAACCTGTACTGGCATCACAGGCACCCCCTGGGCTGTATGAAACACCCTTTTAGGCCCCACCCTAGAGCTTGTGAGGGGGAACCTGAGGATTTTACCTTGCACAAGTTCTCAGATAATGCTGACCCTGGAGACTGGGGACCACCCTTGGAGGATGACTGCTTTAGAGAAGGCAAGAGAAAATTGTGTGCAAGGTATTGCAGTAAGCTCATGAAGCATAGCTTGTGCTACCAGGCTGAATAGGTAGCACACTTCCAGGAGCTAGGGAAGCTCAATTGCTCCTGGGTGGTTTCCCCTCCTTTGACAGGAAAGTCACATAGACATTAGTGCCATTAATCCCTATAAAAAGCAAGGTTATGGTTCTCCAAATGACTACTTGGATATAGTGATGTCGCTCTTCGAAGTGGACAGATGGCAAATGCTGCACAGTAAATATTTATTGAAAGCTGTGCTATCACTTACTACACAGTGGTTATTGAAAGCATATTATATATGCTTTGGAGGCTACTGAAAGAGTAAGTTAGGAATACCATATCTGTAATTTGCTCTCAGAGTCAATGAACCTTTTCTTTATAGTCATAATCATGCCAGTTTATAACAGATGTTAAAAGGTGTAGACCATCATAGAGATTAAAATAATCCTTACTTATACTACCAACTATTAGCTCAATTTAAGACTTATATGGTCAGGAATCCTGACAAATTGCTTCAAGCTGATTTTTATATTGTAAGAAAGTTTTTTGAGTGACAAAACCTAATCAAATTTTAAAATGTTTTGTAAACGCCTAAGTCATTTGGAAAGGCTAATGACACTATTTGCTATACTGTACGTAGATAACTATCATCATTAGTTGTCATAATGTGTTATTGCATGAAATACTTTAAAATTTAGTGATTACAATTAAAAGTTATGTAAGTGTGTTTACTATTTTTCCATGTGTAATTGCAGAATATATGGTTTTAGGGCCATTGAGGGCTGATATAAATGTTTTTCACATATTTCATTCCTCTCCTCCTGTCTTACTTAGATATGGATGTCTTATGTGGCAAACATTCGCCTGTGGGATGGGAGGGGACATGCTTATGGCAGGTAGACAGTCACTTTCGAGAACCACAAAAAGAATGTAGCAATCTCAAATGTGCGACATAGATTCTGAATAATTTTGTATTCAAATTATTTCTTCCTCCACATCTTTCTAAGAGCAAGATTTGAAGCACTGAGATGTGGAATAGCCTGAAATTAGTATAGCAACATTGGTGGCTGCATAGTGCTTTGCATGGAACAAACATCCAAGTTTCTTGTAAATGGATCGCTAAAGTTAGTTTCTGTGTAAGACAGTAACACTGAGACAGAGTAAACATACAGGAACAATTTTGGTGTTCATAACTTATGGAAAAAGACATCTTTATGGATTTCTCTGCACTCTCTGCACAAATTATGAAATATCTTCATATGTGTTAAAGAAAAACAGTACTTAGTGAAAGTTGTTAAAGCACAGTAAGTAAGGCTAATTTAGAAGTACTGTGGTAGGTATGGGGATTACTGCAACAGGGTCTTGCATTGAAAGGGAGAGATTGGTCTTGCCTTCGGATGGAGAACGGTAAGTGAGAATTTATGACCAAGAAGTAGTACAGATTTGGTGGGAAGAAAATTACTAAGCAGAAACACAAGAGCTAAACAGATTCTGGCTAAATGAACTCCCTGGATGCAAGACAGGCCAGGGGCTTAAGACAGGACCTGTGGGAGGGTGGAGAAGGAGGAGCCTGCTCCCATACTAGGAGGAGGTTCTCCTAAAACTGGATTTTATTAGGATGTGCACAGACAGGCTTAGGAAAGGTGCAGAACCTTGACTAACGTTTGGTGAAGCAAACAATTTTGATCTTTTGTCATATGACCCAGTGCTCATTTTAATTCATGAGCAGCTCCTGAGCACTGTCAGGATTGAGTGACATCTTTCAGTGAAATTTGTGTTTACCTAAGTTTGTATGTTCTTCAGTGTTAGCAGTGTTCAGCAACTTGTGAGCTAGCTGTCAGTGTGATTTCAAGAATCACTGACTGTGTAGCTCTGTAGCTTGGTTCTTCAGTCTCTTGGAATCAGACTGTGGAAATTTCAACGATGTCCTCAAGGAAACCTGTCTCTATTGGACTGAGAAACAAATGAGAGTGCGCTGAGGAATGTTATTTGAAAACAGTTGCTTGCTTCCTAATAATACAGGCACTTTCACAAGTTTTAGCAGGCATCTTAACATTTTTTAAGCAGTCCTACATGAGTGATACTGGAATGCTTTCTTTCGGTCTGTAAGGAACATTCCTTTGGTTACTTACATAACCTGTCAAACTACAAGACTTGGGGATATGCCTTAAAAAATTGATCTTAGCTGGGCATGCTCGTATATGCTTATAATCCCACCCATTGCAAGGACCAAAGCAGGACAACCACAAATTCTAACTCTGTCTAGCAACAGAGCTAGACCTTTTCTAAAAAATTTTTTTAAAAGTTAAATGGCATAGGGGTATATCTCAGTGTGAATGCCTGGGTTTAATTTCTAGTACCACAGAAAAGGTTCTTTGTTCTATATTGTTGTCAAAGAAACTATACTTTGAAAAACTTTTAAAAAATATTCTCAGGCAGGCCAGCAGAATAGCTCATACTAAAGCACCTGCTTAGGCACGCATAGGGACCTGGTTTGATCCCCAGCACCACAGAAGGCACCAGCCCTGCCCCCAGGGTGGGCTGAGCTGGCCAGATTCCCAGTGTGGTGGCACACGCCTGTGATTCCAGTGTGGGGAAGGCTGAAAACAGGAGGACCACTGTGCCTCAGAGCTGCATAATGAGACCCTATAGCACCTAAATACACTGAAAAAGAAAAAAAAAAACCTCAATCATGAGTTCCTTTAAATTCTTGAGGCAACTTTTGTATACTTTTGCCTGTGGATATCTGCTTATCTGTGGCTTGGTTTCTTACATGGATGTCTGTGATTTCTCCAAGATGATAAACTTCATTGGAACACACTTTTCTTTCCACATACTTCTTTACAGTTCCAGGGTTTTGCAAAATACCTCACAGATATGTATGATTAGAAGCTGAGCATATGGATGGGGACTCTCGTGTGTGGGGATTAGTTTTGTTGTGTATCCCGATTGTTCCTGACATTGGGTATTAATGTAGTAATTAATGCAAATAATATTACAGCCAGCCAGACCCTGATGCTGGTGTGTGCATCGTCCCTTCTGAGCAGCATTTAATGTCATTACTAATGATAAACAGAGACTCGGACAGTTTTTTCCATTTCCTTTATTCATCACAGACAGCGTTCCTTCTGTCTGCTAAAACTATTCCATCTTCCTTCCAGATCTTGAAGAACAATTTATAACTTTTCTTTTAGCTCAAACCCAATTCAGATTGAAAAAAGCTAAATGTCCTGAAGTAGAATTTATACAACAATTTTAAGGTTGAAAATTTCCAGCTAGTTTTTTTTTTTTTTTTTTTTTTTTAGGAACTGCAAATGCTGTAGCTCAGCAAAATGCTCAAAGCATAAGAGATTTTGCTGTGCTTCCCCACACATCTGGCCCTAGCGTTTTCCCTTTTTAATTTTCTCTACTGGAAATGTCATTTTTATTTCTCACATGAGAGTGTTTTGTTCCTTTGGTTCTGTATTGTAATCTCAAATAGACATCAACAAAATCCTGGTCTACAGCAAGGTTGCTCCAAACACATCTATCTGTACTTTTGTGTTTTTCACAGGAAGCTGGTTTATGGTACTTGTCTTTCCCCATGGTTAACAGGGAAGAGACAGGACTAGCAGTACAGGTCAATGGTAGAGTGGTTGTCTGGTGTGCACAAGGCTCTGATGCAAAGCCCAGCACCACAAATAAATAAATAAGTGAATAAATTTTAAGAAGAAATGTGCTTATCGGAGCTAAGCAAAATTATGGAGGTGGGACAGTGTAGCTTTCTGTCATTTGAGAAAATGTCGTTCTCTAAGACGAGAAGGGGTAGAACCTCCCCAAAGTCTCCTTAAGGAGTCTGTTCTGGCGGCTCATTTTGTGTTGGAACAAGCTACCCCTGCTACACAGCAGCCTAAAGGTGATGATAACCATGGCCATGTTGTCCTTCATTCAGTTTTATTTTGCTATTTAATCTTAGTCCATCTTTACATGGACCAGCAATAATTGTTTTCAGTTTCTCATTTTAAAGCACAAGTAGTAAAATCAGTGATGCCATGGCGGTGCCTCGGTCATTTGGTATGGACGCTTTTCTACCAAATAACCCTCAGCATAGTTCAGTGTTTTCCATTAAGCTATTCTATACCTTTTGCTTCCACAAGAAAATCCTCAGGCAACCCCTTGCTTTTTTCAAGAGCCGGCTTCCCATGGTCAACACCTGAATTATTGGCCAGTATTAAGACTCAGATATTGGGCTTGGCAGCTGGTAAAGGGGCCCAGTGGCATTTTATGCATGATCTATGCTTTATTTTATTCCTATTCTCTTTAATTCTTTTTTATCTAAACACAAGTTTTAACATATCTAAGACTTAATATATATGTATTTTCTGAGGTGTATTTTGATTTTCTCTTTCAATTCATTTTTCTTATGTATGTCTACATTATTCTACTTCCCAGAACTTCGTAAAGACTCAAAGTGTTTTTATTCTTTTTATCTCAATGGAAAGTGAGTTAAAATAAGGTGTTCTCATTTGGTATGCTTGATATCACAGCTCAGTGAAAATGTATTTCTATTTTTTCTTGCCTGTTTTATGTTCAACACTATTTTTTTCAGTGCTAGAAATTTGATGTTGAGAGGCTTTTTCCTTGTAATTCAAGTACAACTAATATTCTGTTAGTTTTCAGATGTTTTAGACCATGACCACTAATCTCAGGTGCACAACTCTGTCTCCATTGGTTACACTCCCAGAATTGTGGGGTGCAGGCACCCACCACTCATAGTGATAAATGTCTCCTCAGCTGCACCTTCCAATTTGTTTCTCTTTGTTGGCCCTAACCCATCATCATACTTTGAAGTGGACAGTGGAGAGGGCAGAAGTCCTGGAGCTGCTTGGCTGGCATACTTGTGGCCCTCAGAGTTTCCAGGTGACCATGTGGTGTTGTGCCTGTGTCTAGATGCCCTCTCAGAGCCTCCTATAGTGATAGGTGAGGCTTTTGATAAGTGGTGGGATCTAGAGTGTGTGGTGCTAGATCGAGGGTATGTAGTTATTAAATCACTCCACTGGTTGGTTTGGTATAGCTCTAGGTAGGATCGCACGCTAGGGCTGGTAGCCTGCATAAAATGTAAGGGACAGAAGAAGAGCTGATGTGCCTAACCAGTCTGCTTGTTATGAACCTCTGTGATGCCCCTCTGCCAGGCCATGGAGCTTTATAGCCAGCCTTGTAGACTGAACCCTCTACAAACTGTGAGCTAGATAAACCCCTCCTCCTTTAAATTTAGGTGCTAGGCTGGGGAGATAGCTCAGCAGTCTAAGAGCCTCCCTAGTGTCAAGGACAAGGACTCGGGTTCAATACCTGGTACTGCAAGCCAGCCACCGAAACCAAGCATGCCTGCAATCCCAGAGCTGGAGAGGCTGAGACAGGAGGAGTGCTATGCGTCTGGGCTGTGTAGTGGCACCCTGTTGGGAGGAGGAAGAGCATCAGGTATTTTGTCTCAGCAATGAGAAAACCTAATGTGTGGTATCCTTGGCTCTTGAAGCATAAACTGATAATGAAATACTGTTTTATGTCTTTGTCTTCTCTCTCTTTCTCTCTCCCTCCCTCCCTTCTTCTCTCTCTCTCCCTCCCTCCCTTCCTCTCTCTCTCTCTCTCTCTCTCACACACACACACACAGACACACACACACACACACACAAATAAATGTGGGATCTATTGTTACAAATTCCAGAAAAAGGTTTTATATTCAAGTTTCTCCCCACAATATAGACTTGTATGGACAATTTTTTCTTAGTGAGTCCCCAGATTTTTAAAGTAGGTACATTGCTACTTATAGTATAAATGCCCCGAGGTTCTGGTGAAAGCAGGGATTTGCATTTGACCAGGAATAAGAAGAAAGTAAGGACATTTATGTTAGCTTTTTTACTCTGAAAAGCAGCCTGTTGGATCATTACAACTGTGCAGGAAGGTCTGTGTTTCTCAGCACTCTGTGTTCAGGGAAGCATGCTTCTCCAATTCTCCATCAAGCACTCTCCATATGCTTGATGAGCAAACTTTAATCTGTTGAACCAATATGTTTGATGAATCTTATTGATGTCTTTAAAATTTTTAATGCATAAAGGCATTATTATCATCTATTCAAGTAGAACTCCAACACCGAAGTCGCTGCTCTGCTAAACACACACACATAAGCATCTTAAAAGACATATGACAATATTTTCACTTATAATAAAGCAACTTTTCAGCTTTGAAGTACAATTGATATAGTTACGCTTTGTGTTCATGCTCACTTCTCTGTGGACGGATGGTAGGGAGAGACTGAATCCTAATCATTTTTTCTTAAAATTATAATATATTGTAGCAAAGATATTATGAAACTGAAACTCTTCAGCTGATTTTGCATTTATTTATCCCTTTGCCAGCCTATTCAAGGCCAATATAAGTGCGCTCTTAAAGATACCAAATTTCCACTCAGGTAGGGAGAAAAGTACTTGGTAAGGAAGGCTTTCCATTCGTGTTGTTGGACACAGACTTCAGATTTCACATAAGGGCCCTTCCCTTTCTCTCCTCGGAATGACAGTGAAGGTGAAGGCACATGGTGGTAAGTGCTTAAAGCAGCAGCACAGCCTCTGCTTCTCCCTCAGGTCCCACAATAAAAACCGACACAGTATCCCCTTTCTTGCCACGGAGATGTGAGGAGGCCGTTAGGAAGTAAAAATCACCAACAGGACCAAAGCATAAAAGTGCAACACAAAATGAAACACAGTTGGAAGCTCATTCGTTCACTCCCTCAGCACATGTCTGGGTATCCAGCAGATACATCATGACTTGAAAACATCACCCAGTGCCACCCAGAGAGCAACATGGAGGGTAGCTGAGGGTGCCAAGCAAGCCGTTTTCAGGCACTGCCATATTGGTTGCTAGGTAAGATATCAAGTGGTCTGGGAGTGGAACAGTGGTGGTTTGGAGGATGAAGGTAGGAAGGTGCTGTGAGAGAAGCCAAGGGCCTGTTTCAGAGCATCTCGGTGGTGGCACATGGGAGGAGAGGGTGGGTGGTGTGGAGCAGGACTGCCGAGTCCCTCCCTTGCCTCCCGTACAGGTGGTAATGCAAGTACTAACGCAGGCAACAGCCAGAGAAACCAGGCTTGGTTCTTAGGTTTGGCAAAGAGAGCGGACATTGAGTTGCCTCCAAAGGGTTCTTTACACAGCCCAAGACCCCATTTTAAAAGGAAGTTGAGTCTGCAGATTGGAAGTTTGGCAGGGAATTGAAGATATTTGTGGATCATCTAGGGTAAAAGTTTATCAAAGCAGCACACCTGAATGAGACTGTAAAGCCAGTGAGAGGTGGAAGAGGGCCTAGGTTTTAGGGACGGTATTCAAGCTGAAGAAAGTAAGACAGTGAAGAGCACTTGCAGATATAATAATTGTCCAGAGGGCCTTGGATACTTAAATAAATAAAAAGTAGCAAGCTTGGGGAAATTAAAACAAGAGCTACTCAAGTCCTGCGAGGTTACACTTGATCTAAACCTAGACTGGCTTGTTGCGCAGCGTCTAGTAGAAGTGGGAGTCCCAAGAGGGGCAGCTGTCTTTTGCACCCTGCTGCCACACCCCTGAGTCTGTGATCGCAGGCAAGGTCCTTGTCATTTCTATGCCTATGATTACTTCTCTATAAGGCGGCAAAGGGGCAATTATAGTTTCCTTAATTTAGAGCTGAGGATTGACGACCGTAACAATATACTTGTCCCATTCCTTAGAATTGCAAAGATTGACAGAGCAATGTATTCCATAGTCTTTGTAGGAGGCACTGGGTTCCTTTTCATTAATTACATATGTTCTAAATTTTATCTCTTCTTGTTAGACCTGTTGACTCTTAGAAGAGGAAGAAAACATGTAAGTTTGCATATCATAAATAAGAGAGACCAAAAATTACTCAACTGTGTCAAGACCTTCTGAACATAGGCTTGCATCTTCTGCTGATGTGCAGTTTTAATCATCTAACCAGAAAATTGCTTGCTTTCTTGCAAGTGTGATGTATGAACCGAGTGGCAAGCAGTCCCACAGTCATGGATTTGTTCACTGCTTTTCTTAATAAGTCAGTAACATTTATAGTCGGACCAGAGAGGTAGCCTTGTTTTCCTTTCTCTTAATGTGTCATTAATTAATAATTAAATGTCTTGCTTTTGGAGCAAGTTTCCATGCGCTCCATGTTTTGAGGTGCGTATTTTGATGTTCTTCCTATTTTCTGAGGTTTTTTGAAATTGGCCTATGCTTTGTGTTTTAAATGAAAATCGTGGGGTATAGCTCAGCAGCACAGTGCCTGCCTGGTGAGCACAAGGACCTGAGTTTGATTCCTGGTACAAGAAAATTTGAGGAATGATGGGTTTTAACTGTTGTGAAGATGATTGTCTCATAGATGAACTGTTAAATATGTTGCTTTGTTTTGGAGCTAGAAATTCCTGACATTCTTCACATGTTAAAATCTTAACTAAATTATTATGATTTAGAGTTGGAAGAGTGTATTAGTGACATCATGTCCTAACATTTTTTTCTAGGAACTCAAAGTCTACTAAGGCAAAAGTCCTACACAAATTCCTATCAATTACATTATGCCTGTCTATAAATAACTAGTTAAATGCTACTTAAGTTTTGAGGCTTTGTCTGTTTGCCTGATTCTTACTTGCCTATCTGCTGTTAGTTTGCCTCTTATAACTTCATAAGAACCTACAAATATAGTCCTATTTTAACCAATCTAAACAATGGAAATGTATATGGAACAAAATGTATAATTCTCTTCTTACAACTTGTAACACCCACAGACTTCCTCAGAAGTAGATGTTTTCTAAATTTCCTTTCTATGCATTTAAATCCTCTTTATACTACCTTAATATGATCTGTGACCAATTATATCTTAGCTTTTCTCCATTGGAATTAAAACACAAGTGAATTTATTTGTAGTTTTTTTTTATTATAGCTCTATATAATTTGCATATAGATCAGGCATTGCACTATCTAATTTATGAAGAGGAAACAGAGTTTAGGTAATTACCCATCGATCCAGAGGGATTTGTTTCATAGTCCAAATGCTGTTTAATTGCATAACTGATCTTGAAAGATGAAAATTAGAATTTATATTATGTCTTAAGTTTTATATTTGGTATAATTCAACTTTTTCAAGTGCTATTCTAAACCATCTCTTTAGCATGTATTTCCTTTTTAATTGGGAAAATACGTACTGTACAGTAATTGGCTGCCATGATAAATTCATATACAGATACATTACGATCAGCTATAGCTAACCCAGCTATCTGTATAGCAATTAGAATTCTCTTGTTATTTCTAGTCTTAAATTCATGAAGGACACTTTTAAGACTTTTCCAGTGCTGTGATCACTTCTGATATTGTCTGACCTAAGCAGCATAGTGCAATGGATAGGAGCACAGAATCTGAAGCGAGGCTGTCAAGATCCAGGATTCAGGTCTGAACTCTCCTACTTCCCACTTGGGGAACCACACCTCAGGGTCTTCCTCTGTGAGATAGCAGCGTATCCTGCAGCGAAACAGCCTGCACACCTGGAATATAGAGATCCATCTCTCAGAGATAGTTTTATCTTCATCTAATGAACAGATGAGGATTTTCATCTTGGTGCCGAAAAGAGAAATCTAACTTACAAAAAACCATTTAATCAGATACTAGTTTTGAAAACCACTTCTGGACAATAATTTTAAATGGAAAAATTCTAAACTGAGTATCCTCAACCTAAAGTGTATTGTGTTTATATTTGTATGGGAAAATAATAGGATAATGTTTTGGGGTTCTTTAGTATATTGCCAGTATATTTTGGCTAGGTCAAGATATCATTGAAACTAAAGCCACAAGTGTGAAGGTGTGGAGAA
The DNA here is from genome assembly GCA_004027165.1 of Ctenomys sociabilis. NCBI lineage: Eukaryota > Metazoa > Chordata > Mammalia > Rodentia > Ctenomyidae > Ctenomys > Ctenomys sociabilis. Next base: position 40,783 of record PVKA01007295.1, read on the forward strand.
ACAAATTAAAATTACTACTTTCAAAAATGTCCTATGTACTTAATCTTTTTTTTTCCTGGAACCCGGGATTGAACTCAGGTCCTTGTGCTTGCCAGGGAAGTACTTATTCTGTGTACTTAATCTGTATGAGTTAGTTTTTTTTAAAGTTCAGGGGTGGGGAAATAGCTCAGTGACTTAAGTGCGTGACTTGCAAGTGTGAGATCGTGAGTTCGATCCTGGGTACAAAAAAAAAAAAACCTGTATAGTACCACTATTTGGGTAGATGCTTCAGCCTCAAAATTAAGTCTTGAAAAGGATTAATTGGTGGTCCTTTCATGGCTCACAGTAGCTCTCCATTATAATGCCAAATTCCATTTCATAGTTTAGTATATTAAATTACATATTTAATAGATTATTTAATTTTTAATGATATTTTAAAAATTACACAAATAGGGTATTATGCTGCTAACAACGGAAATATCAAAATCTACTGCAAATGTCAGTATTCTCGCGGTAGCTGGTGGTAAGGCGAGAATTCTTGTGACACTATTAAACAGTGCACTCAGGTTCCAGTCAGTGCAGTAAAAAAGAGAAACAGGAATGTGAATGGAGAAGGAACGATAGAAATCCAATTATACATAAAAGATATGATTATGTATATACACCAACCCCAAACTCTAGAAATTATTACATATTTTGAAGAGCCCACTGCCTGCATCATTCCACACCACAGGTCACACAGAGTTGTCCTTACATGGTAGTTGGCTGAGATTTTCTTCAATATAAAGGCAAGAGTGACTCATTCCCCAAAATGTTAGTACTTGAACTTGCAACAATCCTCCTGCCTCAGCCTCCAGAGTGCTGGGATTACAGGTGTGCACCACCATGCCTGGCCTAAAAGTGTTCTTTCTTTTATAAATGTAGTGCCCATTTAAAAGCTGAAAATGAAGGCTCTTGTGTAGAAAATTCCTTGGTACTTTTTTTTCTTAATGTTAAGGCTGCCTGCCTGATATTTTCTTGATAATATTTCAAGTTTCAACCCCAACAACTTATATAAGGAGTCAGCAACTTCTAGTAAAACTGTCTCATTACTAATACTTTAATTTCTTGAGAAAATGACTAAAGCAGTAAATCCCTACAAACTATTTAGCAGATCCTCATTGCCTTTTTTTGGTGGAACTGGGGATTGAACTCAGGCCCTTGCACTTGCCAGGCAAGCACTTATTCTACTGAGCAATGTATCCAGGCCCCCTCATTGACTTCTGATGTTGTAGTTAAGATCTGTTAGTGGCCAATTGTCAGAATCTCATCAGCGATCTCAGAAAATAAAAGCTTCCCTGGAGCCCACGCATACTTCAGTGTATGATGTCAGGGGAGCCTATTGGCTGATACATCAGATTCTGAGATTATACTTTTAAATTCTTTTCATCTAAACATCCAGATTATGAACTTAGAAGAACTAGTCAATACTCAGTTGTCACTGACCATGTCAGTCGATGGCAATGACAGTGCCTCATGAATGGTGTGGCCTGTTCTGACATCATCATTTTAAGCTGCAATAATAATTACCATCAGAGATTGTGATATTATTGTAGGACAGTTCTATTCCAGATAACACATCTAATTGATCAACCTACTCAGCTTTCCTGGAGAAGTTAGTACACTTTGTAACCAGTACATTTAGGCAGGACAATCAGAATATTTCCTGTTAAAAATCTGACTTTCAACAGAACCATGATAAGTGGGTAAAGTATTTTTATGTCCCTTTACATATGACATTTTGAAGTTAAATCTTCCCCTAAATGTATTGGGATCCAAATTGTAGATGTTATACTTTTGAATTAAGAACTTGATTCATCCAGAATTTTATTTGATTATTTAAAAAAATTATTTATTTATTTGATACAGGGTTTTGCTACACAGCTCAGACTCATAGTGATCTTCCTATCTCAATGTCCCCAGCTCTGAGATTATACCATGCCCGGTTTTAGTGTCCTGCTCAGTGCACCCAGGGTTCTGGGGCCAATATGACATGCGGTACTGGAGATTGAACCCAGATCTTTATGATTTCCAGGCAGGCACTTAGACCCCTGAACTATATCCCAGACCCTGCTTTTTGTTTTTTGAGGCAGGATTTCACTGTGTGCTTCAGGTTGGCCTTGATCTCCCTATTTAACCCAAAGTGGCCTCAAGCTTGCAGTGCTGGGCTGGGGAGGTTGCTCAGCGGCATATACACCTGCCTGGTAAGCCTAAGGCCCCAAGTTTGATCCCTGGTACCACAAAAAACAAAACAAAAATGAAATAGGAACAACACAACTTTCAGTGCTTCTCTTGCCTCAACTTCCCCAGTGCTGGGATTATATTCATGGACCACAGACAGCACTTGCCTTTTCTTAATTGTTTCACTTCTAAATAGTTTTAAGACATAGCATTTTCCCTTTACAAAGTGCAATGCTATCGTTTCCCTGTGCACATATACAATATTCTAGTATTGAGAATGCCTAGCAATTTAACTTTATAATTGCCACCCAACTTGCTACATATTTGAGTCCTTCAATATTTTTTTAAATAGATCAAACACAAAGGAAAAGCCTGCTGTCATTTCCTCTCCACTGGAGTTCGGCACGTGTGTCAGCGGGGACCCATCCCACCCTGCAGTTCTCACAAGCAGTGTGAGTCAGCCTTGCCACCTTCCGTGCTCCTCGAAGCTCATCTCCCTGGAACGGACCCCTCCTTCCGTTCCTTTGGTGGTGGCATGGTGATAATTCCCTTGACACCTGGGTACTTACGAGCAGCCTTCCCAGGAGCGGCCTCAGGCATGCTGAGTCTCCTTGTGGGTGTTCTCCATGCTTTCAGCACTGCAGACAGCCCACAAAAGACCAGGACCTCTTTGTCACTTGAGAACTCACCTGCCTCACCGATTATACTTCCCTTCTTTTCGTGGTTTCATGGTGGAGTTGCGATTGTGGGTTCTGCCAACTCCCACTGGAGATCCATGACTCGTTTGTGTAGGCTGATCTTTAAGGCCTATTTTTGACTATCTCGACAGCTTTACATGCTTGTACATGTGTACAACTACCATACGGATGCATAAAATATGTTGCACAGCCTTCAGTCTTTTGTGAGTGTGAATATATTTGATGTTGTAAATTTAAATCCTCTAAAGGACACTGTGTCTGTGTGACAGACGGGATCCATGTGCTGTCCATACAGGTCTTTGGATTATTACATTGAAACAGTCATTCATTGAGTTTGCATCTTTGGGAAGTTGTGAACTGGAGTGTGTCAAGCAGCTGTTAAATACTGAGCACACTGTGGTGTTCATCTTTCTTCTTGACCTCAGCACTGGCCTTTGGAAAAGCGTAAGCTTTCACAGACAATACCCACACTTAGAAATGGACAAGTTTTACATTTGTCCTTAAACTCTAGTGCCCCTCAAACACTACTGAACCTATTGCTATCCTGAGGCCTTGTTCTAACGTTCTAGCCTCAACAGGTCTAATACATATGGAATGATTTGAAATGCCACCAGTAGCATATCAGATAGAAACTAGGAATAGCATTATAATTTTTGCCCTCAGCTGAGCAACTGAGAAAACTTAATTATGGAATGTTATCGACTCCAATAGTGTGTAATCAAATAATTGGAAACAAAAAGAAATGTGGAAACAAGTGTTGTGGAATCAAAGAAAATGAAACCTTTACTTTGGAAACTTAAAATGTTTTTGCATCTGCATGAAAGATGTCAGTGAGTTTGTGTATCTCCATACTATCTATCTATCTATCTATCTATCTATCTATCTATCTATCTATCTATCTATATACTTCGATGTGCAAAGCATTCTGTTGTCTTAAGAGTAATCATTAAATGACACAGTGATACACACTGCTGAAGGAAGCAATAATTTCATTTCACTTACAGCCTCTAGACATTTGTCTTGGGTAATGAAAAGCACTGCATGATTACCTTCTGTGTTTATTAAGAAAGACAAGATTAGTGAGTGTGGTTCACAACAGTAGAAATGTAGCTTTTTATATGAATTATGCAGAATTGTGATGTTTAATGTGTTTTGTGAGACTTGGAACAGCATTTCATTTTCTCAAAGATAAGTTGGCCAGAAGTAAGAAGCCTATTTGGCAATCATTCATTAAAAACATATTTTTGTACTGCACGAGAGAAATAAAAGTTTCTAACGCACATTTTCATCTGACAATCAAAACTCTTTGATCCCTGATATTTAATAAACTTCAAAATAATAAAATACAGGGACCAGGGTTAGGTGCTTAGTACCACATGCTGTGCCAGTCCTGCCCCCTGTGCACAGAGCTAGCCACAGAGATCAGGCACGGGGACACAGAATCCCAGCACTAGGGAGGCTGCAAACAGGAGGATCACTATGATTCCGAGCTGCACAGTGAGAGCCTGTACCAATGCATAAGAAAAATAAAATAAAATAAAAGCCAATTAAGTTATATCTGGGACTTAATTCAAGAAAATTATTTCACATTTATGGAATTTGCTGTTAGAAAAAAATAAAAGCACCCCTGGAGGGTTATTGAGTTACTTTCCTCAGTGTCACAGAACTGGACCTAGTAGTCTGTATCTTTGCATTTGGTACTAATACATTTTCTCTTGCTTCTAAGTTTCTAGGTCACTTATGAAATCGCTCAGTAACATACATTTTTAAAGTACTTGCTACGTGCAAAGCAAATCGTACTACTGAAGGTCTGAACCTTGTTCAGCAATTTCTAGAAAATATACCATAGAACTAATTTATACCCCATTTCAGTATTCAAATATTTGTCAAATTGTCATGAAGTGTCCTCTGTAGTAGTCAGACATTTTTATTATTTTATAACAATATGTCAAGGTATAACATATACATTTAGTTTTTGATCATTAAAAGTTTATATGTAGGTAATGTATAGCACATATAGACTGTAAAGGCATTTGCATGTTATTACAATGTTTTATATGATATGCAAAACATTAATTCCAAGATAAATGACATTTTTATTGAAATAAAAGCATTGTATGCAAAAATAGCAGTAGAGAAAAAACTACTAGTGAATTAATAATTTTACTGCAACAGAAAAATATTTTAAAATGTTTTAATACTTGCAAAATCCAGTGTACTTCCTTCCAGAAAATGATCTGTAGTACCTCCTTGTAATTTGAACCTTATTGTTAAAAGTGTACTTTAGATTTTCTCTACAGATCTGTCTTAGGATCACTAAATAATATGTTAACTAGATATTAATGATAATGATGATGGTTGTAATAATAATAGCTTTTGTTCTTCATGTCATTTCTTTGATGCCTTTTGTGATATTCTTTAGCTTCAAGAAAGCGTTTTATTGTAAACTAATGTTAGTAGTATAAACTATATTTTGATTTAGGTGTTATATACAAACTAGGATAGATTGAAGTGCAAATAAGAAAAAGCTTACTGCGTACTTCGGTAAATACAAAAAGAGACTTTTTGACTTTCATAAACAGATAATTCAAATAGCGAGAGCATGAGGCTATGCTACTCCCCACTCCCCAGGGGGTGAATCATTTAACCAGGACTCAGACTCTCTTCCACTCTGCTGTACTTTCCACAGCACTGTCTCTTTCCGGGTCTGGCTTTCACAGTGGACCCAAGCCTGGAGCCCTGCTTTTCCTTGCTCCCAGTGCAAAGAAGAAAATATGTATGTTCCGGCTTTCCACAAAGGAATCTTGACTTTAGTTCACTGGAGCAGCTTAATTCCTCACGCAGACTTGGGCCTCTCATTGTATCCAAGAGAATGTAACATGACGATCAGCTTAAATGGCTTGCTGGTCTCCCTAGACCAAGATGAGGAGAACAGTTCTCATTCATTAATTGTCAAACAAGTACACTTTTTGTTCATTTGCTTTACGTTCACCCCAGGAGTGCTGAAAGTAGTCCTAATTTTAGTGACTACCACTAGTACTCATTGGTTTTTTTTTCTATCCCATGCAGCTGTGCATTCATGATATATTTAGGGAAATAATTTGAATCATCCTGGCCTGGTGATAATTTTGGGAGGCTTATTAACCTTATGTGTCATAATGCTAATCCAGAGGAAGAAGTTGCTGTGTAGTATCCCCATGGTGACGAGAATAGTGATTGCCAGCCAGTGCTGGGGACTCTAGGAAGGCCTCAGTCAAGCTTGAGCTGGAATTTTTTTTTTAATTAAATTTATTGAGAAACAAATAGCAATAAGACAGTTTTAAAACAGGTTAGTAGGACAGTTACAATAATCAATGCATTGCATATTGTTGTCTTCATACTAGCTATTCATAGTACCAGATGCAGACATGATATCCTGTCCAAACACTATTAGTACAAATCTTTCTTCTCCAAAGGAAAAAAGTCTAAGTCTTGAAGCTGAATTGTATGCAAGAGAGGAGACTTACTCAGCTGGGCAAGCCAATATTTAGTCATTTCAAATCCCAATCTATCTCTGTCCATTCCCATTTTTCGTTGTTGAATTTGGTCATATAATTTGTTTATGTGTTTTCCAGGAGGTATGGAGGGTATGCATAATTGTCTCAGAAATCTGGCCAATAATACTTGCACTTACAGCTGCAGTTTTATAAACTGTCTGGACCATTGCTTCATATAGAGCAATATGCAGAATTCCCTTCCATTCCTTCTTATCAGGGAAGAAATGTGTTGTTTTCTGATTGTAAAGTCCTGTGAAGAAAGGTAACACACGCAGACAGCTGCTTTGTCATAGTCTTAACTCTTACAACTCGGTATTCTACAGGAAGAAGCCCTGAGATGCCTCCTTTGTATCTGACACAGTCCAAAAAGCATCCTGGTATTCTGGGGTCCAGGAAGAGACTGCTAAACAATCAACACACTCAACTTCAAGCAGAGGAATCACATTTAGTCATTTATTTTTTAGGGTTTTCAAGTTTGATAGCATTTAACACTTAAGACTGTGAAACCTTGAAGGTAATGATCTACTATGAATGCCTTTCCTATAAAGAAAGAAACCGCATGGGGTGAGAGTTGGCAACAATACAAGGCCCTCACCATGCAGGCTCTTACAGAATGTGATGTTAGTTGTCACACAGTGAATTTCCACAGCTTAGTGATTTAAAGCAACAATAAACATTTGTTATGATCACAGATTCTGGCGGCCAAAAATTCACTGCTCTTGGATGTGCAGTTATGGTCCAGAGTCACTCCTAAAGTTGTCGTGAAGATGTCGACCAGAGCTAGCGTCATCTGGGTCTTTTCCTGGAGGCAGCCAGCCCTCTTGATTTACTACCAGTGGGTTTTGCACATTGTGCAAGGTGATGCCAGTTCTTAGTAGAGTCTAGGCTCCACTCTTGTGAGTTTCTCCCAGCAGTCATTGTGTCATAGTAGCTTATTTATTCCAGAGAAGAAAGAACAAGGCCAAAGGGTGATGCTTTTAAGACCCTTACCCTTAGAAATTACCCACTGTCCATCTTACCATATCAGTGCCTTAGAAGCAAACCACTAAAAAAATCCTACCGTAACAAGAGGGGAATTGGACTATTCTTTTTAAAGGGAAATGGGTGGAAGTATGTGCTGTCATATATTCAAACCATTGTTGGCCATAAAAGGAACTTAGAGTCTGGTTTACTTCATTCATTTATCTGTTTTTAAAAGATTACTAAGCATCTCCTATGTGCAAAGCATTTCTATAGACATGGAATGAAAGCACTCAAGGAGAAGGGCCTCTATGTTGAGGCCTGAAAGATAAGAAGGATCAAGAGAACTTTCCAAGCACCTCTGCCTCTCCTGCACCACTCATCTGATTTCTCTTCTACTTAATACCTGGCCGGTCTACTTAGCAACTGCATCTTTGTTAGGTTAACAGTTCCTCACACTTACTTTTCAGTTGGAACTGACTTTTTCAGCTAGGAAAATAGGGCAATTCCTTTCAGTCACTGAACGATATTTGTTGAGCCTAGAAATACAGGACTAAAAGTAAGGAACCTTGAGGCACCGCCGTGTATCTTACACAGTCCCAAAAGCAAGAGTAAATAAAAAATAAGTAATTTTAAGTAAAAAAGTAAGAGTAAATAAAAAAATGAGTAATTTACAGAGATATTAATTTATAAATCGTTTAAAGTTTTTATAAACTTAGGTTTCTATTCTGATTCTAGGGTAGTATGTTTCGAGAATGTGATATGGCTTGCATTTGTCCTGCCAAAATGTCTAAAGTTAGCTTTAGCTGGTTGATTATGTTACAGTGTCTTGCAGTTCTCTGTGTCCATAAGGCTAAGAGAACTTCTTTAAATTTTAGGATCTCTAAGAATGGTTTTCAAGTGCATTATTTGTTGTTATGTGTTTAGTACAGGGTCTCACTACATAGATCAGACTCGTAGTGATCCAACTGTTTTCAGCCTCCCAAGTGCTGGGATTACAGATGGGCCCCACCATGCCCAGTCTCAATTGCTGTCTCAGCGTGCCCTGGGGGGCAGGACCGGCACAGCACTCCAGGGATCGAACCCTGGTCCCTGTATCCGCCTTAAGCAGGTGCTTTAATCCTCTAAGCTATCTGGCTGGCTCTCAAATGTATTCTTCAATAAGCTTTTACTCATGTTCCTATTCCTGATTTTTATTAACTAGTCTCATCACTGGGCTTAGACAATAGAGTTTCCCACTATGAAAGTTGGGTCTGCTGTAAAGATACTGTTAACTTCCCTGAAAAACATCTACTGACAAAAGTGTGAAATGGAACAAAGGAAAAGTACAATGAGGCGCATTTCATTTTCTGTACTTTTGATGTCCTGATTTAATTTAGACCCCAACTTTACCGATCTGTGTACCTAGCCAGGGGTTACCCTCCTCCCTGCAGTCATGCTTTGCTGTTGGTGTTACAGTATGTCCTGAGCTGCAGTCATTCCATGTGGTTCTAGCCTGTGAATCCCATTCTTCAGGGCAAGAACAACATTATATCTGTTTGTTCTTTCAGAACACTTAGTTCAATGAGTAGGTGAAAATTTTTAGAACAATTTTAGTCCTCTTCAAATTCAATGATAGCACTGAGTTTATGTTAAGACTTGTTTTTAAGACTCGTTTCACAAACCTGAATCTTTCTATGATTCTGGTGACAAACCAGACTGCATAAGAATTAAATCAAATTCAATGTTAAGGTTCCCTGTTGACCTTATGGGGAAATTTGATTTGGTTCTTCTCCAATTTACTTTGCAACCAGATTCATAAAGAGAATTGATTTTGTAAAATAGATGCCACTCTAATTTTATATAATCAGGCATTCAGATCACCTAACTGGTGAGTGCTCATTTGTATAAAGGAAAAATTTTTATGCCCTAGCAAAATTTAGACTAAAGAGTTAACATTAAAAATGGATAATAATGACAGTAACGAGAGCTTTGATCTTTATCCTAAATATTCCTGTTGAACCATTTATCAGTTTACATGCTTATGCTCATGTCTGCATAATGTCTTTGAAATGTCATGCAAATATCCATAGATTTATCTGTATAAAGATCTTTTCAAGTTTCAATATGTTTACAATTGCTAGATATATAAATATAAGTTTATGTGCCTTATATTGCTAAAATAATCCAGTTACCAAAAGAACATTTCATCAACACCTCATACCTGATTATTAGCTCTCAGTTATATTGTTAATATAAGTGGGAAAGTCTTCTAACATTTGAAGTGTTTGAATTCTGTGTATAGAGCATTTCTGAGCGTGAAAAAAAAACTAGTAAGTCTGAGAGCTATTATTCAATGGCTAATAGAAAATACAAACTGAAAACACTTCCTTATTTATTTGGTACAGCTTGGACTCCTAGTGATCCTCTTGTCTCAGCCTCCCCAGTGCAGGAATCACAGGTGTGTGCCACCACGTCTGGTTTTTGGTAGCTGGCATTTTTTGTGGGTCAGCAGGCACGGGGTACTGGAGATTGAACTCAGGACCTTGTGCTTGCCAGGCAGGCACTTAGACTGCCCAGCTATCTCCTCAGCCCCTCCTAGTCACACTTTTGTTCTCATTTCCCATCAGATTATTAGAAAAGCCTTTTTTACTCTCCTCTACACTGTAGTCTGGTCACCTTCCACAGTCTCTGCAGGATGGGCAAAGCAATCTCACTAAAGTATGAAGGTGCGTAAGGCAAATCCTGATGCAAACCCAGCAACTCCCAGGCTGCCACCCCCGGTTTACTTATCCCCTGCAAGACTTGGGTCAAATCATTGAAGTATTAGAGCCTCCGCTCTCTCACCTGAGTGGGGCTAATGAGGTCAGTAAGGCCCACAGTTCTCTGCATTAGAGGGAGGCTATGAACTGTCACCGTTGGGACAGTGTGGAAGCATGGGCTGCACTAGACAAACCGGGCATGTGGTCACTTTTAATTTGGGGGTGCACTCGGTGCACCTCCCCAGCACAAGCTGCATCATTTCTGTTCTTATCCTGCCTTCCATTTGCACCGTCCTGCATAGGGAGCACTGGCACCGGAGGTTATGTGATGGCACAGGAAGGGACTTTGAGCTGCCCTGTCCCCAAGGTCATGAACATCTGCCTCTTGTGGCCCTTTCCTCATAGCCTTGATAGTTTTCTCTACCAATTTATCTTCCCTCCCTCTATCACTTTAACCCACCTCAAGCCCTTACAAGTCCCAGGACAAGAGGGCAAAAGTTTTTTTTTTAACGTTTTCTTTCTTTATCTATTTGGTACAGTGTCTCACTGTGCAGCTCAGACTCATAGAGATGCTCCCATCTCAGCCTCATTACTGAGATTATAGGCATGCACCACCATGCCCGATTTTGGTGGTCGGCCTAGCGCTGGGCTGGCATGGCACGCAGCACCACCCATCGAACCCAGCTCTTTGTACTTGCCAGGCAGGCACTTAGACGGCCAAGCTAAAACTATTCTTAAAACTAGAAGCTACAGATCTAGCCAAAAAACTGCTAAATAAGTATGCCCTACATTGGTGAAATTATAATATTTGTAATAACATGACAGGTCCACATTTGGGCGTCCGAGGTACCTGCTGGCCTACGCAGGCTGGTGGTGAGGGAAGAGCTGCTCCCGGGGGCCTGGCCCGCACCAGCCCATCTTGACTTCCTGCCCTTGGCTCCACTACGTCTCACAGGCATCAGATGCGGTGACAGGGCCACGCAGCTCACACCTGCTCGCTCTCTTCGCGTCCACTTCTGCCCTCCCTGGGAAACTACTCGTGGCCGGTGTATTTGATTCCTGCCGCTGCTATAGCAAAACTACAAATTCAATGGCTGAGTACAACAGTTATTCTTTCAAAAGTTTTGGAAGGTTGTTGTCACTACTTTTCCGTTCTCAGGGCTCGGGTAAGAACTCATTTCCCTGCTGCCAGAGCTTGAGTGACTCTTCCTGTGTGCAGTGTGTATCTCTTTCTTCCTCTTGAACACGTCTGCTTCTTCTTTTACCTTCCCTTTCACCTTTAAATGCATGATAAACTTCCAAGTTCATCATTGTCCTGACATGTCCTTTTTTTTTTTTTTTTTTGCGGAACCAGGGATTGAACTCAGGCCCTTGCCAGGGTAGCTCTTCTTCCACTCAGCCATCTCCCCAGCCCCCTGACATGTCCTTTGAATGGGAAAAGAGCCTGGAACCCCTGGACACCATGCTATCTGATGGCAGGAGCATCTCCTCTCTTTCCTGACATCTTCTAGAGACTCTCGTAGTCCTTTTATAGCAGAGCCAACTTGAATATCCCAGGATAATACTTGTCTCATCCATCTATAATGTTCATCCATCTATAAAGTTCCTTTTGTTTCCTATAAGGTCGAATTTATAGGTTCCAGAGATTAGGACATCAATATGTATGACAGCCTTTATTTACCTGACCAAAGAACATTTGAGAAGTTGACAGGAAAAAGTTTAAGCCAGTGAAGGAACCACATATGAGAACAGAGATCTCGACAGCCAGATGCCTGGGGTGTGGCCTGGAAGTTAGGGAGCTGTGGGGTCAAGGTAGCCATGTCTCCTTCATCCACAGAATTCTTTGCTCCGCTCCGTCAAGAGGGCATCCCTCTGTAGCTCAAGACCCAGGGCCAGGGCATTCACAGGCAGAGCCTTGGGGACAGAAATCTTGCCCCTGCTGATCTGGCAGCCATTGCTTATGTCCTCTCCTCCTGATCTGTCTACAGGATTCTATCAGAGGAAACACATGAGCAAACTGTGGTACTCTGTTAGAAGTCTTTTTCTTTTACCGCATCCCGGCCTTTTTTCTTGTCATGAATTATCCCCGCTTCACACCCACTCATTGTTTGCAGCCACCTTCCCCTGGCTTTCCTTTCCTTTGAATCTCTAATTCCATCCTTCCTCCACCTCTTCAGAGTTCCTAAAATACACAACATTTCACCTGCTGGCCATGTTTTTTAGAAAGACACTATCCAGCTAGCATGTGATTCATGAATGCTACAACATTCTTAATTTATTCTTCTTAAAATAACATTTCCTTTTGAGTTTTAGATTTTCTTCCACCGTTTGAAGCCTGCAAATTTTCTTTTATAACCAAAATTTAAATTATTTTCCTTAACCAACTTGTATATTTCTTAATATCCTGTTGGATCTTTGTATAATGGTGTCATACTTACTCATTAGGGTATTTATTTCAATGAAGTATTTCAAAAAATGATTTTTCTCCTCTTTTGCATTTTTAGAAATAGTTGAACATTTACTTAGATGTTTACTTTTTCTTATTAATGCATGGAGAGTTTAAGGGAATTATCTATATTTAAGACTGACATGGTTTTGAGAAAATTGGTCATTTTTTAGAGTTTATGAATTATTATATATTACCTTTAAAGATACATTTTTATGGTATTTTTCTTAATGGGGCTTACATATTTCTAGGGCTTGCTGTAGTATATCCTCTATGAGGATGTGTGTGTCTGTGTTTCATTCTAGCCTGGTGAAGCCACAGATTCGGGTGGATGGATTTTATTTAAAGATTGAACAAATGTCAAAATGAATGATCAAATTTCACATGGCTTTAGGAAGTAATATAAAAACATCATGTACAAACCATGATACTACAATCAGAACCCTGAAATACAGATTTTCTTTTTCACTTTCAATCCAATTTGAAATCTTTTTTATTGAGAAAAAAATAGCAATAAAACAGTTTCAAAGCTGATTAGTAGGGCAGTTTCAATAGTTAATGCCTTGTACATTGTTATCTTCTTAGTGGTTATCCATGTTATAAGATGCAGACAGGATATCCTGTCCACACACTATTAGTACAAATCTTTCTTCTCATTGATTTAAGCAAAAGCAGGTGTATATCTATCCTAACTATACTGTGTATACAGGTACAGAATGGACCTTCCTTTGTATCCCCTTTTTTTTGTTTAGTCCTGTCAGATATGGATAGTCCATTGGCATCTAAATACTATAGGTGCATGAATACAGCAAAAGAATTCAACACAGTCCAGCAGTCCACATTAGTAGTAGATTACTAATTTGCAATCTCTCCTAGTCTATTTCAGTATGAATGGTGCTCTAACTAACTTGTATATATAGACAACTAGGTTTATTTAAATAGTTTATGCACTTATAAGTACAGAAGGTATTATGTACATATCATTTTATATAGGTACTATATATAGTTATGACTGTGTACTGTATAGATAGAATGATGCTAAATATCTTCGTTTGACAGTATGTATGATGGGTAATGTGACTCTGGTACTGGAGTAAAAACACCACGTGAGGGAATGTCCCTTTGCTGTCCTTTTCTCCTTCCTTTAGGAGCTGTGGGATCCCCTGTGGGCTGGCATTGTAATGTATGTGGCATACATTACACAGCCTCACCATTTCAAAGGCTTACTTTGTGGTGTTCTCTTTCCTTGTTCTTTATTCTTCCCTGGCTTAAACTTTACTGATGAAGGCAATGCCGTCTTTTTGATTGTGTCTCTGCAGAATGGCTTCACTCCTTTATACATGGCAGCCCAGGAGAACCACATCGATGTTGTAAAATATTTGTTGGAAAATGGCGCTAATCAGAGCACCGCTACTGAGGTAAAACTGCCTGCCCTGGTCTCGACTGATTAGGTCCTAATGCTGTGTTCTTTATACCAGTTACAAAGGACTGCTGCTATTTTGTCTAAAATATTCTAGGAATGTTTACATCACCATTGGAATCCACAATAATGTCTGTAAATGCATAACCCAGACTTGTGTATGCCCTTCCAGAGTTTATGCCTGCATTTTGGATTCCTCATCATTTATTCTTACATGAAGTCATGCTTCTCTCAATTTGGCATGCTCCATAGCTCTTGCTGTTTTTATACCATCCTAAAATTAGACTGCAGTAATTCCTACCAGTCTCTTTTCATCAATATTTTATCTTGTTACCATCCAATAAAATTCCTTGAAAGAACAATGTCTAGCCATCAGAAATAATGCATATGTATTTTTATTGACATGCTGCCCTGATGAACAGGCCACTAACACTGCCATTCACTTTAAAGCACAAATACAACACGGCGTATGACTATGACAATGACAGCTGAATAAAAAAAAACACTGAGCATCGGTCCAGTTTCATAGTGTTCAGGATATCTAGACGTAAGGAGCCGGAGATGGCACTTAGCACATGACTTTCCTTTTCTACACATGTCCACCTTGTAAGCAGAGCTTGTTTTGTATTTTCTATCTCATTTTTGATTAAGTAGATTCAAGAGCAGATCCAAAGATTGTCTAGGCCAGTGATTTCTAAGTGATGTTCCAGAAGCCTGGAAGCCTGGAAGCTTGGAGAAAGTACTTTAGGTGCCCTTGAAAGCTGGGAATGATTGAGTAAGGAGAGTACAGAGAGGGAGTGAGCTCTGTAGAAACACGCCCTTTCTTATCTCTGGCAGAAGAATGCAGGCATTGCTTTTTCCTACTTCATATTCTGTGCCCCCCTTCATAAAATTGTAGAACTTCATGGTAGGAGTGAAACACGGCTGATACATCCTAGTAACCGAAAAAGCATCTTGATTTTTAGTGGCAAGTGCAGCTTCTTCTCAGACAGTGACATTGTGAACAGAATCAACATGAACATGATTCTGTATGCATTGAGGTATTTAAAAATATGTTAATCTGTTTCCAGTCTTTTTGGGAGAAAACTTTTGGTCAAACTAACAGTAATCACTCTCTGATAACTAATTCTCATTAATTAAACAAAAAAGTAGTGAGACTATATTACCTGCCATATCTGCAAAACACAATTGCCTGGTCTGAAGCGACCTCATCTTCCCTCTTCAGTATACACAGATTTTACTTTTGCCATATGCATGAATGCAATTTGATTTTTTTTACAATTTGGGACCTTTTTATTTTCCAAAGATACTAATTCTATCCGCAAGTAGCATGTAAATGTTTCAGGTAGTGCTTTGGCAACAAAGAGACTGTGTCTCTTAGACACGCACCAGAGTGAGAAAATCCTACTGTATTCTCTTTCCTTGAAAGTGGATCATTTGCCAGGTCAGACCTTTCCACCTGAGTTCTTTCTTCAGCGAGTAGACTTAATGTCTCCAGTGTATGGTGTGGGCAGACTCAGCTCCCTGAAATTCTCAGCTGACTCCTGGCTCCTTTGGTCTAGACCTTTGTAGCATTTCAGTAAAGCTCCCAAAATAGCCCTCATGGCCTAGGTAGGGGACATGTGACACTGAGATGTGCAGAAACTTAAAACCCTCTTTGATTTCCACACTAAAATGCTACCTTTGCAGATAAATCATCTGAAGTTTTGAACTCAAGCTTCCACTTGTGTATACGTTGGTTCATTTAAAAAATTGCTTAAGTAACTAAAATTGATTTTTTTCATGACTGGATATATAAAAAACTTAATTAAAGCCACACCATCAATCCTAGTTGTTACAAAGATCCACACATATAGGCAAACTTCTAAATATTTCCTTTTAAGTATATCATTCTATAAAACACATTTTTATTATAAAAGTATATAATTGGTTGCAATTTGCATTATATGCTGTATGTCTAAATAGCTCTAATGTGAAAAAATGACTTACTAATATGGCATCATAGCCAGTTTAAAGATCAGATAATTATGTACTGATCTTTAACATGGATTTCCTTTTCCTAGGCTTAGTTAACATACTTGAAGTAATCACTCAAGATATTTTGTCTTCTTTATAAAATACAGATTTAAATGAAATATGCCTAGTGGAGACCTCAGTTAAATTTTCTGAATAGGGCTTTTTGTCCTCTGGTACTTTTTTTTTTTATGGGTCTTCTTCTTTTTATAGATTTTTTCTTCTTCTTCTTTTTTTTTTTTTTTGTGAAACCAAGGATTGCATTCAGGCCCTTGCACTTGCCAGGGAAGTGCTTATTCCACTGAGCCATCTCTCCAGCCCCTGGATTTTCTTCTTGAGTGTTACCAAGATTGAAGGCTAAAATCTTTTTAATGAGGTCCTATTCTGCGAGCAAACACTTCCATAAGAAAAAAAATAAAATTCACACTTTTCTTATAAATTACTGCAGTATTTCAGGGATAGAATTAAATAAGTATATGATAATGAGCACATTCCTCATTCACAGAGGATTTAGTTTATAGCAAGCAAGATTCTAAATGTAAGCTTCTGCTTTTCTTCTGAACCCACAACTTGCTTTATTCTTCCATTCTGATAAGTATTATGGTATATTGGAAATTCAAATTTTGTTGAAAGGTAATACTTAAATTCTCGTTGGGGTTTGTCCTGTATATATGATACGATAGACTTGAGGAAGATTATTTTCTTCAGTAACCATTTTAAATGTTACTATTGAAAATCAATTGAGTAGGTATGCCATAGAAAATTACCTGTCTCTAGAATGCCAACCTTAGAGGTGTATCTGATAACTGCCATCTCTTTTCTTGTAAGATTTATTTTCAAACTTTTGGAGATGAAGGAGTGCTTTACACAAAGAGAGCCTAGAACACACATATTTTTTTCTAATTACCTCCCGCTTTCTAGGAACTATAAAACTTGTTTCTAAAGGGAAGACATGGCTTTTTCAGTTTTTTTGTTTTTAGGGCGGTCATCTATTTACCCCTGAAATTCTTCAACCTTTGCATTAATTGTTCTGCAATATCATTTATTTAGCTCTCCCTTTTGGTATTGAAAAATTGATTGTCAGTATTACAAATCTTATGAAATTTTATATTTAAATGATTTTAATAATTTAAATTTTAACTAAGTATAAAATTAATTATTTGCCTAATTTGGCAAAGTTTTAGGTTATATTATGTTTGAAACACCCAAAATTAGACTGGTAGCGTCTCATTCCACTTGTAGTAATTATTATTTTCTTCTAATCAAAGCAGAAACGTTGAGCATCTTGTATAGTTGATCATGTGTTTTGTTTTTCTGTGTTGGCCACCATATTTTTGATTCCCAATTGATTTGACTTCCATTATTTCTAGCCCTTTTATTTTTTTCCTTTACATAAGCAGGCATCACTTAGGGTTGTTCTCATTTTTACTTTCCAATTATAAACATACAGTTTGTTACACTTTTGTTTTGGAATGATCTATTCTATGTGTAATATGTTTTGTTAGGATGAAGTATAAAATGTATAGACTGGAGGGGTGGGGAGATAGCTCAGTAGAATAAGCACCTGCCTGGCAAGCACAGGGTCCTGAGTTCTATAGAACAGAAATTTTAAATTAGGAATTAGTAAAGTAACCTGATGGCACTAGTCTACAGACTGAAAAATGACTGATTATAATAGCTTCTTTTTTTTCTTAGTTTTTCTTTTCTTTTTTTGTTTGTACACAGGGTCTCACTATGCAGCCCACATTCATAGTGATCCTCCTGCTTTCTGCCTCCTTAGTGCTGGGATTACAGGCATGCGCCACCATGCCCAGACTTATAATAGCTTCTGATCCTCACGGTCACATTTGTTTCTCACTTGTCAGTCTTGATCATTATTTTAAAATTTAGAGGCACTCTCTCAAACAGATGAATGAGTGAAGAAAAATAACCCATATTACACAGTCATAAAGAAGGATAAATTTGAGATTTGACTGTAGGAAAATGGATAGATAGATCTCGAGACCATCATGGCCAATGAAATAATAATAATGGGGTTAAACAGCTAAACGCTGCATGGTTTCTCTTACATGAGAAACCATAAGTGTATGTATAATTTAAAGGACATAAAATAAAATAAAAAATAGTTTACACGTTAACAAATGGAGAAGCTGCATTACTTGAAGCTGAATTACAAACACCCACCAGTAAATAGAATTGCTTCTGTTCTGTCCACCAGGACGGCTTCACGCCCCTTGCTGTAGCACTCCAGCAAGGCCACAACCAGGCGGTGGCCATCCTCTTGGAGAATGACACCAAAGGCAAAGTTAGGCTGCCAGCTCTGCACATTGCAGCTCGGAAAGATGACACCAAGTCTGCCGCACTCCTGCTTCAGAATGATCACAACGCGGATGTCCAATCCAAGGTAAGAGCTGAGTGTATCTGGGGGAGGAGCTTCCAGCTGCCGGGTTCCACTCGGAGATGCTCAAGAAGTAGGCCACGGTGATAATGCAAAATCACTTCCGGTCACAGGAAGAGATCCACTCCTTGCAGAGGTATTTCAGGAGGAAGGGGCCTGTCCGTTGGGTATAGTAGCAAAACAGTTAAATTCAAGATGATTTCTTTAATGGGTGAGGCTCAGCTAGTGAATGATTTGCCTCTTTATTGTCTGTATTCATATATAATAGGAAAAGAGCTAAAGACAGAATAGCACGCTGTAGTATTGTAGGATTCCTGTCTCAGCTGACTGCATCTGGCATGTTGGAGTAGGGTGCCCAATGGCTGTGAGTAGATTGATTGTTTCTTCCTTTTTCACTGTATAATATCTTCCCTCTTCTTCCCACACAACACTGCTTCAGATGATGGTGAATAGGACGACTGAGGTACAGTATTGTGGCTCTACCAGCATTTACCTTGCTTTTATTTACTTTAGCCTTTGCCCAGTTAGAATAAATGTGCACTAATTCGTACTAATGATTAAAGTTTCATTAATGGGGAATTACTTGAAAACTTTTCCCATAATTAAAGAAAACTGGCAATTCATATATATTTAATACATTTGAAGTATTATTAAATCACTGAAACTTTGTAAGAATAGAGCATGACATAAAACACTTCCTTAATATGTATTTTAAAGAGTGACCTTAATGCTTAATTTTTACAAAGCATGAAGATGGTCTTGTTTTCCTAATGAGAATTCTCAGGTTAGAGTTTAGGCAAGTGGATGGGTGTTGTGGGACACACCTGTAATCCCAGTATTAAGGAGGCCGAGGCAGGAGGATCACTGAGTTAAAGGCCAAACTGGGCTACATAGTGAATTCAAGGCCAGCCTGCCCTACAAAGCCAGACCTTGTCTCAAAAAAAGCAAATAAATAAATAAAAATAAATAAATAAAATGAAAATTAAGATTTCTGTTATTGTCTCTTATCTTTCCATCTAATGTAGTTGCTGCTTTTTTCTTCCTGTTTGCCATCAATAATACCACTGAGCATATCATGCACACAGTAGTTGTTTTTTCCTCATACATCTTGAAACCCTTGCCATCACTCATTCTCCTCACACTAAGCGAGGTCACATCCATCAGTGAGAACATTACATTCAGAAGCCTCTCAGGATGCCTGCGAGTGCAGTATGTGTGCTCTCTCCTTGACCACTGCTGCATTAAGCCACTAACGCAAACACTGTTGGAAGTACGTTATGAAATCTAATCTATGCACCAAGGAAAGGATTTTTGCTTCAGTGAAGGATTTAAAAACAATTTTTTTTTGCAGTACTGTGAATTAAACAAGAGCCTTTAAACTAAACTATACCCCAGCCAGTCTACTGTAGTTTAGTTTGGTTTAGTTTGAGACAGGGTCAGTATAAATCACTAAGTTTCGCAGGGTGGGCTGGAACTTACTGTCCTCCTGCTTAAACCTCCCAGAGTGCTGAGATGACTGGTGCTCATCACTACTCTGGGCAGGATGAGGGGGTTCTTATTTGATCACCACCATGTGGACTTGTGGAACTGTGGAGCTTTGAGCACTCACTGAGAATGGTGTATTTCTGTAATTATCTTCTTGAACACATCTGCTGAGGCAGCAGCGTATTAGAATTATCTGTGTAACTAAGTTCATATCTATGCACGGAACCTAGAAAGTTGCGCCCCAACAATTTGGTAAAATTATACAAGGCGTACTGGGACAATATAAATTGATTTTCATTACTGGTTTTAATACCTTTAGTTTTGGGGGTACTCCTTGTTATTGTTCATGGTACGTTGTTTAAAAGCAATAAGGTTTGTGGTTGAAGGCTATTATTGAAATGGATTCAGATGGACTTAAAAATATTTGTCTGAAATCAATGGAGTATCATTGGAAAGCTTTTGTCTGTAATCCAGGGAGGGGTACATTCTACCTCTGGTCTTGCTGTTAATTAAGGAAGCGTCCTCAGAAAGCATTTACCCAGCCTGCTGTTGACCTAAGTTAAGAGTCATGGTCTCAGGCACCAACAGTGATGGTGTGTCAGATAATAAATTAGTAGAGTAGACTTACACCAGCCAAGTGTTAACCCAACTTTCAAAGCCAGTGGCATGACCATGGAGGGTCAGTCAGGAGATATCAGCTAATCAGTTTATTTTTGCAGATGACAAAAATATCATTGTTATACTTGAATAATTTGGAAATGAGTCACCAGCAATCAGAATTTTTTCTCCTGAAATTAAGCTATAGCTGGTATAATAGGTACACATTTAGGATATATCTGAATGAAAGGAAATATAAAGAGAAAAATGAAAAGCTTCAGTCAGTTGTGTCCTGAAGTATACATGCTTGGTATTTTGTAAAATAATAGTGAGTTGTGGATTGATTGGTCTCTCCACTTCAACATTTGGCCTCTTCTAGATGCAGATTAAAAATATCTTTCCACAATTGCAGGATTTGCTTGACAGTTACTTTTTGGAACTTGTGTCTTGCTTTCCTGCCATAAGAAATTTTTAGAGCTAATGTTTCTAAGAGCACAAGAAAAATTTCCATTACCTATGTTCTCTGAATGCTTATTTAGCTATATATCAAGCTAACAAACAAAAGAACAATGACAGTACTTTACATAAAAACATTTTAAAATATGCTACATATTGAAGCTCATCTCTTATCAAACAGAATAGAAAATAACTTGAAGTCTACAGGGATTGAGAGGTAATTAAGACCCTCTACTTCCACACTCTTTTTTTTTTTTTTTTTTTTTTTGTGGAACCAGGGATTGAATTTAAGCTCTTGAGCTTGCCAGGGAAGCACTTATTCCACTGAGTCATCACCCTGGTCCCCAAACTCTTGTTAAACAATGTAAATTACAGAATAAAATTATCACATCTTTGCACACTTGAATAATATAGGGATTAATGGACATTTCACAGCTATTGTGAAAATAACAAAAATTTCTTTGGTTTTAAGAGAAAGAAAATAAAGGATTTTTTTCTTCAGTAGAGATTTTCAGACTTCTTTTTTAAATTTTGAGAGCAGACAGTTCTTTAATGTCCATATAGTTTATTTGAACTGCTTGATTTAATCACCTTTAATTTCATTGAAGACACCTTTAATTATCATTCAAAATTAGATTAGGCTGAACTTTTTCTTTATTTCATCTTCATATTGACACAAGATACATTAATTTTTTTAAGTTGCTTTTTCATTATGTAACAGTCTGACTAACGAGCTATAGAGGGGAAAAGGAACTTCATGGCCTTATAGGGTGTAAAATTAACTTTGCGTCCTTTGTGAATTTTTCATCGTATTTTCAGGACCAAAGATAAAATTCAACCAGTACATTTTTTTTAAAGAAGACCATAAACACTGATTTTGAATCTTTCTCTGAAAAAATATTTTTATTCATAATTATGTTAACACTATGGCTGAAGCCATATGTTCTTTAGTTGTATTTTCTTTTTCTCCAATATGGTAAACCAATTCAAGAAGTATGATTTTGTACAAATAAGCCCCAAACAGATGAAGGGTTATGGTAATGAAAAATAATGTTGCCCATATATGTAGAATTTTTTTCCTCTTTGCATAACTATTTCCCTCCTTGTAACACTAAGATGTAAAGAGTCTTATTAAAGTATTTATTACTTTAATTGGAAGGGCCGGCGGTATAGCTCAGCGGACTAAGCGCTTGCTTAGGTAAGCGCAGGGACCGGTGTTCGATCCTTGGTTCCCCAAGCCGCGCCGGCCCTGCCTTCGGGTGCACTGAGCCGGCGATGCAATCCGGGCGTGGTGGCGCGCTCCTGTAATGCGAGCACATGGGAGGCCAAAAGCAGGAGGATCACTATGAATGTGGGCCGCATGCATAGTGAGACCCTGCACCAAAAAAATAGAAAAAAAAGTAAAGTATTTATGATTGGAATTGTGTTGTTGTACTGTCACCTAGACAGTGACCCCATGGTTTTCCACATTAATCCAATGGCTGCGGAGATGCAACACCCCGTTAACTGTCATTTCCTTGCTCCCGTAGAGCGGCTTCACCCCTTTGCACATAGCTGCGCACTATGGAAACGTCAATGTGGCCACTCTACTCCTCAACCGCGGAGCTGCTGTAGACTTCACGGCCAGGGTAAGGTGGCAGCCGTTTCTCATTTTAGATGGCACCAAAGGGGGTTTTAAAAAGTTTTACTGAATGACAATGACTTTCTTAAAGGTTTTACTTTCCCCCTTTCTTTTATCTTCCTAAAGATGTTAGGTGTTTCCATGTTCTTTTCTGCAAATCATAGGAAGCTTTTATGACCCAAGAAGACAAAACAGAGTGTTGTAAGCAGCTCACAAGCACACATATCATTTGCAGTGCATTCAGAGGCTGTTAATTTTGGCATCAGCTTGAGCAGTTATGTGTTTCAAATCAATAAACAATGAAAACACTGTTAACACATTAAACACAAAATATATAGGTATAACTTACAATGAAAAAAGGGCACATAATTTGAAGGAACTTTTTTTGTTTAATGATTTGAGAGTTTACTTCTTTAAAGAATCTCACTAAAATATATCAAAAGATGTCATGGAGTTGTATGTTAGTGGTTTGCGTTTATTGGAAAGAATTCATTTACATAATGGTTATAAAATTCATATATGTAACAATATTTGGGCCAGTTAATACAATATTTGAATATTCAGAAATCATGACACAAAAATTCAGATCATATCCTTGTCATAATGGTGACACAGGACAGCCAACAAAATAATTAAATACCATTCCTATGTGTAGTATTTTTGTCCTCACATGTCTTCTGGCCTGAAACTATGTTGGGCTATTTTCAAGTTGTTTTTCTTACTGAATTATGCTGAAGGGTTTTTAAGAGCCATTGTTCCATTTATATCCTAAAAATAGGATTTTTTAAGCATAGAAAACATTCAGTCCCACACCTTTTAAGTGCATGAGTATTACAAAAGGAAAAACTGTACAAGGGATCTGTGGCAGGTAGAATTTGAGGCTTTGTTTTTATGACATAGCTCTCCCTTTGTCTCTTGACCATAAAGTATACATCCAATAATACATTGTAGTTATTGGCTAATTCAGGAAGTTTCATTCTGTCTTTTATTCTGTAACAGTACTACATTTTAGTTTTCATGCTTCTTTGAACCTTGGAAATAGAAAAACATAGAAACTGTAGGCCAAAATGCAACGCGGATCACAACCACTTCTGTGCCACCTTGGCCTCTCACATCCAACTTGCTGCTGTTGGTCTTTCCTCCTGTGTAGAATGGAATCACTCCTCTGCATGTGGCTTCAAAAAGGGGTAACACAAACATGGTGAAGCTCCTGCTGGACCGGGGTGGTCAGATCGACGCCAAGACCAGGGTGAGTCTCTGTGCTTCGGTTTCCTACCTTACGACTGCTGTGTATCCTTCCAGCAGGCACCACACAAAAAACGGGCTGGTAAACACAGCCAGCATCTTTCCAAGGACATGGCTTTCTTGTCTTTGATTTGAGTCTCATATAATATGTGCAAGTTTCATGTCATAAAGTAAAATTAGTGCTTGTTCATAAACACCCAGAAACAGAAAGCAAGGCCTGTACTGAGACAGTCTTTCAATTTGTAGCTTATGGGGCTAGAGAGATAGCTCAGTAGAATAAGCACTTGTCTGGCAAGTGCAAGGTCCTGAGTTCAATCCCCAGTACCACAAAAAAAAAGTTTTAGCTTATTAGTTTTCTAGGAACAAAAAGCAAAGATTGGACTTTGTCTTTTTAGTACACATCTGTCTTTTGGTTTGCTGTAAATACAAGTTTATCAGTTTATGTTAGATTATGAGAATACAGATTTTATATAAAATATGTGGTAAAAATCTTTTACTTCTATTTGATTCCTAAGTCATTTTTCATGCAGGGTTATGTTTATACTGACCTCAGTAGAGTTGCTACTATGCTTATAGAAGAAGCAAGACTTCACTTATGTCATCTTGGTGGAAGTGGTTTTGTTTGTTCATTTCAAACTTCTTAAGTAAACTATTGCTCTAAATTTTTATGTATCACCACTGAATAATATGATAAGCAATAGGATACAGTTGTTGAAAGTGAAAGTTCTAAAGGCTGCCTGATTTCAAATCCTACTTCTATCATTTTCTAAGCTGTGTCATATTTTCAGGTTACTTACATTCTCTGAATTTAAACAAGTATAGGTCTGTAAAAATTAACACCACTATATTACTTGCTTTTAAGGACAGAATGAGAAGTCATTTTGCTACTCACAATTTTTTAATATTTCTGACATAGGCAGTTACTAGTTTTAACTACAGCTTGTGTTTCAATATCAGATCTCTGGAGAAGATTTGCTTAATCACAGACTTCAGCAAAACTTTAAGCAGTCTTGTAATCTAAACATGTTGGGATATGTGTTATAAAAAAATCCATGGTTGATGTTAGATAGAAGGTGCCTACTTATAGTTATTTTCTCTTGATTCAGTTCTGGTATTCCATACCTCATAGTTCAAGCAAAGAGGATCAGATCCATGCCCCTTGCACTTCTTGAGGCTCACTGATGTATTTACTACACCTTCTCATCTGGAAGCATCTAGAATCTACACTAATCCTAGATTACAAATTCTAGTTTTTGATGACCTCATTGCAGATTGCATCTTAAACCTCATTTTTCTAAACCTTTGGGTCCAGCCTGGCTGTGGGAGTTTCTCTATCATGGGGGTGTTCTGGAGTGGTTTGCTTCATCTGTCAAGATCTTTGCTGCTGTGTCAAGTATCTTTGTATCAGAGCTTGATGTGGTTGTTTTTTGTTTTCCTTTGCCTTGCTGGCATGCCCCTTCCCTCAATATGCTGTGGAGATATAGAATACATGCATTACTGTCATAATTCCTCAATCAGACCTTTTTATGAAATCTTTAATAATTGGGGTCACCAGTGAAAAGGTAGCACTTTATAAATACAAAAGGGTTTTATTTTTTTATTGGCCAGTGTCTTAAAAATTCATATTTCTTATATTTATGTGGAGTATTCATTCACTACTTAGGTTGCTAATGATTACCTCAATATTTCTTTGGTTCTTTAAAAGATAACCTATTTTATATACATTTCATATTTAATTAAAAGCCGGGGAGTTAGCTCAGCTATTTAAGCACCTGCCTGGTAAGTGCAAGGTCCTGAATTTGATCCCAGTACCAAAAACATCAATCATGGCATATTTGGTTAAAAGTCTTAAATCTAAATAGGCAGTGTGATTTTACCAAAAGTCCTAAGAAATGAGAAGAAATAGATTCCTGTGCTAGTTCTGCCACTTCTAAATTGTTCTTGAGCAATTAGCAGTGAGCACTAAGTTCTGGAAGGGAGAGAGTATTGGGGCCACCTTTCATCCAGCGAAGCCCCAGGTACAGAACATAGACTGAGTTTCTTTCAAGGATTTAAAAAAAATAGATTGTCTAATTTATGGGGACATTCTGTTCTTTCGCTGTTTTAGCAGGTAGTTATTCTGTTCTTATTTTGAGTACATGCCTCGGCATACAATGGTTATCAAGGCAGGGTAGGTTTCTGCATTCACAGCAGTTCGACTCAGTAGTCCCCAAGAGATTAGGGGGGCAGTGTGCTGGTAAAGGTTCATTAATGAATTTTCATGAAAGCAAGACAGAACCAAAAAGTGTTGGTTTATAGCTTTTGCCTTTGACAGTTTATGTGGTATAAATATTTCCACTATGGACAATTTATTTATTTTTCCACTGTGGTCAATTTAGTACCACCAACATGGCATCACTCAATACAGACTTGGGAACAGATGCCCCAAACAAGCTCTCTGTAGTTTATATAAGCAAACTGCAGGACATGTGCCAGGTCAGGCCCAGTGCTGAATGGTGCAGAGCGTTTCCCTCCAGCAGTGAAAAGACTTCCTTTTCTTGGAGCAGTAGGATTCTAAAGGTATTGTCTGATCCTTTTCATTCTTGCTGTAGCTAGCAAAGCTATAGCCCTATGTCAAAGGCAAAATCAAGTCAGAGGTAGATACTAAAATCAAGAACCATGGTCTGGAACTAGGAGACTAATTCAGAGATAACAGTAAGTGATTACTAAAGTAAAGAGATATAATTTAGTTTGCTTTCATCTCTTAAGAATATCTGTAAAAACAGAAAAATGTTTAATGTGTTTTGACTTCATTTTGGACAATATAGTAGACCACCTATATAGAGAATTTTTAAAATAAAGATTATTATCCTTTGTTTTGCTCTACACTTATCAATTTCTTCTAGCAGTCAAGTGAGCCACAGATATGGTGCTCTGAATGTAGAATATCTGATCAAGAATTTTGACTTGAGCTCTCATTATTTTTTTCTTTTATGAGATGATTATTATCTAGAGAAAGGAAGGTCTATGGAGGCTTTTGGGTAATTAAAAATCAAATCTGACCCAGCACTTTCACCCCAACTTTCATCACTTTTCTGGTAATCATTGAGATAGTTTGCTCTCGCTGGCATTTTTCTCACTGAGATTCTAATCTAAAATTTTGAGATTTTACTCAGAGTCCTTTGCTTGCATCTAGAAACTTCATTTAAATCTTAAAGCAAAAATTTCGTAGCTAGTTAAAATGAAGTTACTAATTTGGGCTTTATCAAGGGCATTACTCTTTCTTGCTTTTAAATTTATGTATTATTTAAATGTGCAGACATACCAGGAGGATTAGGTTTAATATATTGCAGTGCATATTAAATGTGAACAATAGAAGTACACAAAACATTAAAGGATGGTGAACAAAACACTATGTCAGAAACAGAGAGCACCCTTGCTGCTTGTTATTGGATGTAATAAAGGAATAACGATAAGCAGCTACCAATTGTCAAATGCATATGCTCTCTGTGCACCCTAAGTAGTCTACAAATATTTCATTTCATCCTTAATGACTTTTAAAGTATATGTTATTGTTTTATCGAGAAATATGGATATCTTCATTTGAGAAATAAGATTAACAAAAGGGAAAAATTAATTTCCCACAGTAGTAGAGCATGACCTAGGACACAGTTATTATCTTTTTATGGTAATAACAGAACTTCAGGATCTAATTCTTAGAATAATGCCCTACAGAAAGAAAGAGGAAAGGAAAATATAAGCAAAGAAATGGTTCTAAAAACTTCATGCTGTGGGTTATCAGCTTGATAAGTAATGTTCCCCTAATGTTGATTGATTGCACTTCAGTAAATGAACTGATTCTAGTAATGAAACAGAAGAAGAATGAAGAATGGGCTGTGGAGGGAGGGAAGTATAATTTTCAATTGCAGGCTTAAGAACTTGAGGGAGGGGCAGGGGATATGGCTCAGTGGAATAAGCGCTTCCTTGGCAAGCACAAGGGCCTGAGTTCAAACCCCGGTTCTGCAAACAAAAAAAAAAAGAATTTGAATGAAAGATCTGAGCAAGATTTTTTTTTAGCACTAACTTGATACTGTACTTTGTAGGAATGATCCCAATTCTACTGGCTGGGCTGTTGTATCTTTTTTTTTTTTTTTTTTTTAGGGTCTGCAGGGTGTTCAGGTCTCACTACTAGAATGGACTCATAGTGATCTGCCTGTTTACAGCCTCCCAAGAGCTGGGAGGTGTGCACCAGTACACCCAGGCTCAATTGCCATCTCAGCACACCCTGGGAGCAGGGTCGGCACGGCAGACCTGGAGAGTGAACCCACTGCCCCTGCACCTGCTTGCAGGCACTTTAATCCGCTGAGCTATTTGGCCGGCCCTTGAATTGTTATATCTTATTCAGCAGGCACTGCCCTGTATTCTCCCCTGGGTGTTATCAAGATATGAGGGCCAGGGAATATAGCTCAGTGGCTTAGGCCTGGCAAGTTGCAAGGTCCTGAGTTCCATCCTCAGGTAACAAAAGAAAAAAACAATATGAAAGCAGAATTATTTTTACCATTTTGCCAGCACACTGTCCTTTTCAGATTACTATCTGGTAAATTTTTAAAATTACTGTGGCATCTCAACCGCAATAGCTAAATAGTTGTTTTTCTGGAAAGCTGGTCTTTTGTTTTGTTTTTTGATGTATTTGGTACAGGATTTCACCACACAGCTCAGACTCCTAGTGGTCTTCTTATTTTCAGCCTCTCCAGTGTTGGCATTATAGTCATGAGCCACCACGCCTGGATTCGGTGGCCAGCTCAGCACACCTGGTGGTGGGGCTGCGGTGGCATGTGGAGCTGGGGATCAAACTCTGTCCCTCAGCTTCCCTAAGCAAGCGCTTAGTCTGCTCAGCTGTTTCTCCTGCCCTGGAAAGCCAGTCTTGTGCTAATTCTCACTTACCTTAAAGTACAAGATCTACTTTAGTTATTCAGTGCTAGTTTAACGCACAAATACTATTTTACTTACTTAATAACTTCATATTTGCTAACTAAATATAATAAAAAAGCCATTATCAGACAAGGTCCTAGGCATAAAACAGATGGCACACTCAAATTTGATAAGGCTTTGATAATTTCATATTGTTACAAAATTATTTATAATTTGTGTTTATAATTATTATAATTCATACATATAATTTTGTAATCTTCAATTATAATATTGTAAGGAATCTGTAGAGAAGGCTCAAAGATAGTTACATCCCTTGGGTGAGTAACTGCAGGGCTCAGTACCACTCAAGCAGGAAAGCAGAGCAGCAGAAGAGGCTCTGTGTGATGGAAAGAATCATACAGGAAGGTCACATGGTGCTGTTTAGTACAGATATGCCACCAAGTCAGGGAGAGCCCTCCGTGGGCTCCTTCCAGGCCTTGCTGCTTTTCTTGTTGGCCATACCCAGCCAGAAGACAGAAGGAAAAGAAGCCCAGTGATCCAACCTGTAAGGACCCATAGCTTTAGTGGAGGAGGCTGATGCCTGGATCTGGGGTTATCTGCAAGACACCTAGCATGAGAGCCCTGAATGTTGTACCAGAGAGAACGCTATAGCCTGGGGGAAGTCTTTTTGTTAGAAGGAAGTTGTAAGCTTTTCCTTCCATAGCCTTGGAAGGAAAGACACAAAAGATATGCTGGAGTTCTCAGCAAGTCAGAAGCTTCCAAAATCTTAATTGTTCAATGTACTTTCTTTTCTCAATTTCTACCTACCCTCTCCATCTCTTTCAGTGAGATAATCTTCATCTTAGTCACCAGATTCACTGACATATTCAGAATGTCATTGTTCTCTGTATTTTTACAAATATTTTCCTTGTATTTCACACTCACTCTGCTTTTTGGGCTAGAGAGAGAACCTAGAGAGAAATAAAATAAAGGAGGACAAGAGCACTTGAGGTCACTGTGAAGTCAGAAGCTGTCTCACAGTACTAAATTCAGGCAATTAATAAGTAGCATAACATATGGCAGTGCTGCATTTTGTTGGACAGAGTTTAATGTTATTTATCAGTAATAAATTTTATCTTTGGAAATAATTCCATGATTCTTAAATGTTGACGCGTATGTTGGAAACACTCCAACTTGGGCTACAGAGTGTGAGTGCAAGGCCAGCAGGAGACCCATCTCAAAATGACAGAAAAAGAAATACATGTTAGGATCCTGACAGAATCTGAAAAACAAAAGCTGTTCTTTTTTACAACCATCATGCTGTATTTTAGGAGAATTTATTAAAGTAGTGACCGCTGAAGGGAGTATCTATGTGAATAAGTTAGAGTAAAAAGAATTATTGGCAACTGGACTATATTGGATTACTTTGCTGAATTCATTCACCTACAATATATAAATGGCAATGAAATACCCATCTCTGACAAAAGTAAACAAAAATGGGGGATATACATGAAGGACCATTTTGTAGTGAAAAAAAAAATATATATATATATTTGCATATACAAAATAGTTAGCATAGATATACAGCTACTTTCTCTTAGTTCATTGAGAAGGAAATTTTGAACTAATAGTGTTTAGATAGGACATCATGTCTGCATATTATACTATGAACAACTACTACAAAGACAATAATATGCAATGTATTAATCATTGTAATTATCCTGCTAACCTGTTTTGAAATTGTCTCATTGCTACTTCTTTCCTCAATAAAATTTAAATATATATGTAAGAACTTTTAGGTAAAGGCTGTGTTGGGGCAACTGAACTGGAAGCAATATACTGAGTGTAATTGTTGGTTGTGACTCCTCCTGAGAAGGGCTTTGAAGTTTAACCAGTGCAACACTGCTCTTCCATCTCTTTGGAAGTGAAAGTCAGTTTCACTCTGTTAAACCCTCATGCAGGGACTCTATCTCTCTCACTGTCTTTTTGCTTCTGTTTTGCCTATTTTTCTCTATCAGGATCTCTGTTTTCACTTTCACTTGTCGTGTATATAGTTGCTGTTCTGCTACTGACCATCAGGGTCAAACTTAAGAAATCCATTTAGAAAATGTGGCATATTTGCGACATATAAGGCATTTATCTTAAAGCACTGGTGCATGTGCTTAGCACATCTTAACCATTTTGTCTTCTTCCCCTTCCTGCCTTCCTCTCTCCCAGAACCACAGCCCTCATTGCAGTCCCAATATTTGCAGTCTTGGCTTAAAAACAAAATTCAACATGGGTGAAGCCTAATGCTGTCATTCTTTCGGCAGGATGGGTTGACGCCCCTTCACTGTGCTGCACGAAGTGGGCATGACCAGGTGGTGGAGCTTCTGCTGGAACGGGGTGCCCCCCTACTGGCCAGGACTAAGGTGGGTGCCAAGGGAGCCAAGGCTTAGCTCGCAAACATTTTATACTCAATATTTGTGTGCTGGGAACAAGAATAAATCAATATAAATCAAACCACTTTAAAGTTATTAAGATGAACAATTATAGCAATTAAGATGTGCTGAATGTATACCTTCAGGATCTTCCAATTTTTTTTTTGCTATTTTTACTTCAGATGAAAACTTGACAAAAATATATGTATTATATATATATATATATATATATATATATATATATATATATATATATATATATATATATATTAGATTCCAGGAATCTAGATTTTTCTAAGTCTAAAACATACAATTTTTTCTTTTAAAGTAGCACAGTTAGCAATAAAGGAAGAATCTTTTACTTCAGTCTTTATCGCTCAGGCAGTATTTGTCAAAATACTTAACACTAGTGTTGATTAATTACCTGACAGTGGTGTTGGTTGATTACATTTGGGATTGGAAGAGTTGGTATGGAAAGCATGAGTTAGGATTGACCACCTACAAGTACCATTAAGCTAGCATATTATTCTTTGTGGTATAATATATCTAGCATTTGCCTCCTTTAATTACTATGCTCAAGCTCAAAGGAAAACCTTTTCCAGATACATAGCAACCACATGACATGGTCAGCTGGCTTGTTGGAAGTTATAATTACCCAGAGTAGTTTACAAGTTTTATTACTATGTAGAGCCTCATTATCTAGTCTTTGCTTTACAGAAAATATCATGAAACACAAGTTGGTTTCTGCAACTTGTGGAATATGCAACAACTAATGGATCTTTAAATACAATCAAAATTTAGACAAGGGCATTTCTTATATTTTCTCCTTATTGCTCATGATTTTTAAATGTTGAAATGTATGCTAGAAATCCTCCCATCCCTAAAAAGGATTGATATTAACCAATGAAGGTCAGCTGACACAAGCACATATTTTTAAATTTTATATTATTTATTCTGTGGCTATTGAATCCAAATCACTTGGAAATGACCAGCCCACACATTTGAAATACATAAAGAATGAGCTTAATTTTGACACAGGGTCCTCCTCAGTCATGAAAAGGTAGCTCCCAGTAAGAAATATATCAAGAGGAATTAACTGTATTATGGTCGATATTACATCTAATCTGTGAATGTTGTTAAAATCAGTTTTAAAAATGCAGCATTTTAGGACTGGGCATGGTGATGCATGCCTGTAATCCCAGAACTTGGTGGGCAGAGGCAGGAAGATTGCCATGAGATCGAGGCCAGCCGGGGCTACAGAGCAACAGTTCATCTTGAAATAAAATAAAATAAGAGATGGTGCAATATTTTGTGGCAGTAATACAGAGATAATTATGGAAATTTTTGTTGAAGAAACACAGACATTTACATGAGGATACAATTTTAGACCAATCATGATACAGTTAATAGGAAACAGATACCAGACTGAAGGTAGGCAGATATGCTGTTCCATAAATCACCAAATTCCACATAGTGTCTCTGTGATTATTATATCATTAATGAAGACGATGAACTACTTAGGGGGTATTTTTAGTATTTTTTTCATGTCAAATCAAGTCTCATTCAGATGTAAAGACCCAGTATTAAGTAGTCATGACTACATAATTATATTCCTCATTCATGCATGCACGCAGGCACCTACCTGACGTAGACTGAGAAGACCCAAGCAGGACAGAGAGGCTTTCAAGATGAATAAAAAATAATTCTACACTTCTTAAGTGTAGAATTTACTGGGCAAGCTACACCACAGGTAGTTAGAAAGAGCAGAGCTGTGGGCAGGAAGATGAACTAATTAGGATGAACTGACATGTAGGACAACTAGCCAGGGAATGGAAGAGGTGCCGAGTGCCAGACTGTTCACCCTCCAGCTCCATGAAAGCCTTGAATCCCCCATTATTTTCTTCCAAAGCAACTCTCTCTCCTTCTTTGGACATTCAGGTCTCTGTAAACTGAGTCTTCACCACTAACCATTTCACATTCTAAATGGTTTTAAAGACCTGAATGAGAGTAGCAGGTTCTTCTCGCTGGCCTCCCAGGGTGCTGACCTCCTGCTCCCCCACTTCTGTATTTCAGCTCCCTCTTCAGTGTATTGGGACTTTCAGTCCCAGAGTTAGTGTTTCTCAATCCCATGTGCCCTCATCACTGCCCAGCATAGATTCTTTATTCTTGTTGCTCTTTTTGCATATTCATGCTCACACCCTATGTTTTGCTTTGATTAAATCCAGTTTACCTTCATGTGCCTGCATGTGGCTGTAGAGGTACAGTTCACTTTGCATTCATAATTACTAACTTCATGTCAGCCCATAATGCCATCTGCCAGTCAAATGGTAATTTCTAAGTCTATTTGCTCTTGCGCCTTAGCTACCTAACAAATTCATACTTTCCCTTTAAACTTGGTAGCCCTTTTTTCCTTTTCTTTTCTTCACTTTCCACAATACTGAGAAAATCAAAGCAAAAGGGTTTCCACAGATTCCTGCTTTTGTATCCATTCAGAGCCCATACAATCTAAGTTCTGTCCTATTATAATTGTTGGGCATGAATTTTACTCCTCCCTTCTCAAAGCTTTTTATTTGTCTTCTATGTACCATAGTCTTCTTACTTTCCTTCTGTATTTCTGCTCCCACTTTTCCATCTGCTTTGTGAGTTCCTCCTTATCTCTCAGGTTTCTGAATGAGAGAACTTCCACAGTTCACTCTGTTTGTCTTTGTCTCTGTCTCTTTGTCTGTCTCTGTCTCTGTTCTTCTCTCTCTCTCTCTCTTCTGACCATTCTTTCTATGAAATCTCATGCATTTTCTTCCTTAAGTGTGTGTATATCCTGGTGGTGGCTCATAGTGCGTCTTTCTAGAATTCTATGTTTATGTCAACTTACCATTAATGTTTAGCAATCTATGGAGCAACTCAAATTTAGCAGATTCAGAACTAAGCATCTGATATTTTCCTTCACTTCTAAACCTAATTCCCCTATAGTATTTCTTATCTCAGTTGATGGTCTTCTCATCCTTTCAGTTTTCCAGACGAAATACTTCATATCTCATTCCCTTTCTTTTATCCTGTTGCCTCTTCCTTCAGAATGCATCACTAAATCAGCAGCTTCACAGAGATCTCCTGGGCACCACTTCGGTCTAGGTCACCACTGCATCTGGAAGAGGCTCAGAGGTTGCAAGAGGCCCCTAATTGGCCTGCCTTCCTTTGTCTCTAGCCCAGTCTGCTTTAACATGACAGCCAGGGTAATCCTGTTGCCCTAACCCTGTGAGGAGCCCTTATCTCTCTCTGAGTAGAGTGCCAAGCGCAGCTCTGACTCTCAGAGGCCCTAACCTCTCTGAATCCCTCTCGTTCTTCAGCCTCCCAATGTCTTTCTCTGAAGCCGCCTTCCCTCCTTCCCACCCATGGATGTCTTTGGTGCCGGATGTGTCCCAGCCTGACTCAGTGCTTGCTTCTCTTCTGTCCCTCCCGCCCTTCCCCAGCCCTTTGCCCACACTGGCATTCGTCACACCATCACTCACTTTCTCAGTTGTGGCCACCTTAGGCACATTGCATTCACAGCCACAAAGCCCCCTTGCACAGTGTGTGCTTTCATTTTCTCCTTAGCATTGATGGTTTTCTATGTATTTTTATTCTCTGCCCAAACATTGTCAAGGCCTAAATGTGTTCTAGATTAAAAACATTGTTAGTGTATGTTTGTAACATATACGGGTTCCATTCACTTTGGGAAGCCCACACATTATAAATTGTATCTTAACAATTTTAGGTCCCTCTCCCCCTGCTCCTTCTCCCTGTCTGTAGAAGTCTGCCTCTCTGTTTCCCACCATGTCTGTTTTTATTTGCCTGTATTTATACTTTAAGTTTTCACGTAAGAGAAACCACTTGATATGAACTTGCTGCACTCTCACTTGGCATTGTGGCCTCAAGACCTGTACCTCTCTCTGAAGCAACATCATCTCCCCTCCAATGCGGAGATACCATCTCGTCAGCCCGCTTCTCTTTTCTGGGTTCATTTTTTGGCTTTCTAAACATGAATGCAGTAATCATGAATGAAAATTACCTCAGAAACAAAGAGAAATGTTATTTAAGTCATTTTAACTCTACCATCCACGAACTGCCACATAACGAAAGATACACTTGAGTCATTTGTAGGAAAATGGATGCCCTTTGAGACCGTTATGTTAAATGAAATAAACATACAAGCTAAATAACATATTTTTTATATAAGAACCCCAAAGTAGAAATAAAGAGTAAAATAAAATATAGATAATAGGAAACAAGGAGATGGATCGTTCTCAGGTGGGAAGGGGATCAGAGATGGAGGCTGGGGAAGGATGGGGAGGGGAAGAAAGGAGAGGAGAGAGATGCAAAGGGATGCAGGAGTTCAGAGGTGTTCTCTGTGTGTGCCAGCACCTCACAAGGAGTGCAAGCATATGCACTGCAAATGTGTGCTCATGATTTTTTTCAGTGTATTTATTTTGAGTTTTTGTTACCACTGAACTCACTTCTCTTTTGAGAATATTGAACTGTGAGCTTTTTTCTGGCCTTGTATTCAGTACAACTTCTCTGTCTTTGACTGTAATGATTACCAAACTGCTTACTTGTCAATGATCATTTTTATAGAGACTACACCTGGTTGGTTATTAAGAAAAAACAATAATCCACTCTCTTGACTGAGTAAATATTTTTCTAATTCAGTTGATTTCCTAATTTTACATGTATTTCTTTGAACTTTAGCCTTTGAGAAAGAGAGAAAGCCTTACTTAGCCTGATGAATCCCAACCCCCTGGCGGCCGCCTTGTGTTCCGCCTGCACGGCTTCTAGAAGGAAGGGTGGAGCTGTCCAGAGCAGCATCAGTGTGATCAGTGTAGATTATCCCCACATGTGGAAGCTGTGAGGCCACTAACAAGCGGTCCACCATAGCTTCACACTCTTTTAGCTCTTTTGTCCCTGTTTCTAAGTCCATAGTTACTTGAAAAGGAGATCACAGAATTTCATGGATCAGCGATGACCAAATTTTACTTCTATGTGTGATCTACCTCCTTGCTCTTCCTTCACCCAACTTTCCTCTTTTCATAAGCAAAGAAATATCAATAGAGAGATTAAGTGAATGGAGACTTCTTCTTCTTCTTTTTTTTTTTTTTTTTTTTTTTTGCAGAACCGGGGACTGAACTCAGACCATTGTGCTTGCCAGGGAAGCACTTATCCCACTGATCCATCTCCCCAGCCCCGAATGTAGACTTCTGTATGTGGAATCAGACACAGTTTAAGCATCAGCTATCACTTGTGTCTGTATAGCTAATATTGCTTTAATAATCATAAAATCAGCCTGACTTGCCACACATATTATTCATTAATGAAAAACATATCAACTAGTATAACTTTATCTAAGATATATAATTATAAACATAGATTTTCTTTGTGTCTTTTTTCCTCCATCTGCTTTTAATCCAATGAAGCATAGCTTTTTCCTGCCATGAATGGTATTAGACATGGAAAATCAACTTTGCTGTGTTCTAGAATGTGAAAGGAATAATTTTTTAAAAAGTGACGTTGGTGTTGTTTTGTGCAGAACGGGCTGTCCCCGCTCCACATGGCTGCACAGGGGGACCACGTGGAATGTGTGAAGCACTTGCTACAGCACAAGGCACCTGTTGACGATGTCACCCTGGACTACCTGACGGCCCTCCACGTTGCTGCACACTGTGGTCACTACCGCGTCACTAAACTCCTGCTGGACAAGAGAGCCAACCCAAATGCCAGAGCCCTGGTAAACCTGGCCTAATCCATTTAACCAAATACAGCCCCAAATGAGCAAACCCATAGCGATGGAGCAATGGCACCTATGCCAGCAATGCAGAGTGACAGCCATGCAGTTAATCTGGCTTTGTTTGTCACTTTTATGCACTTACCCTGAGGTAGGTTCCTGCCTACCTCCTGGTTCCATTATTTACTATTAAATGACAGTGAGCAAAGGCAGATGCAAGGGAACATCGAAGTAACATTTCCAAAACCAGAGAGTTGTGGACAGATAGATGTAAAACTGTGGACAGATGAGTACTTTATATGAAAAATAGAACGTGAAAAACAGGAAGTTATAAAATCACTTATATATCCCTCTAGATATGAGATACAATGAGAATATAATTATGAAAATGTTGAATTATATTAATCTCTTTGGGGAAAAATAGATTTTTTTTTTTTTTTTGGTACTAGGAATCTAACTCAGTCAGGACCTCACACTTGCCGGGCAGGCATCATGCAGCTGAGCTACATCCTCAGCACCAAAAATAGATTTTAAGATAATGACACCATTTGACTGTGGAAGCTATGAAATAGTAACTTGTGGGCTGGCAAGATAGCTCAGCAGACTAAGCGTCTGCTTAGGCAAGCGCAGGAACCCAGGTTTGATCCACAGTACCACATACCTCACCAGCCCCATCTCCCTGGTGTGCTGAGCCTGCCGAAACCTGATACGGTGGTGCATGCGTGTAATCCCAGCACTGGGGAGGCTGAAAACAGGAGGATCATTATGAGTCCAATAAGGAAAGGAAAGGGAAAGGGAAGGGGAAGGGGAAGGGAAGGGGAAGGGGAAGGGGAAGGGGAAGGGGAAGGGGAAAGGAAAGGAAAGGAAAGGAAAGGAAAGGAAAGGAAAGGAAAGGAAAGGAAAGGAAAGGAAAGGAAAGGAAAGGAAAGGAAAGGAAAGGAAAGGAAA
>PVKA01007296.1:0-14031 GCA_004027165.1 Ctenomys sociabilis
TCTGCCTAACCGCCCCCTACACACACACACACACACACACACACACACACACACACACACACACACACACACACACAAACTTTGACCCTTAGGCTTCGAAACAGAATCCTTAAATCCTTCTCCCTTTCCTCTCCAAAGTGGGTAGGGTGGGGTAACTTCCAAGAAGCAGCCAGATTCCCATCACCTTGTGGGACACCCAGTTTCTGACTCTGGGCAGGAATCTTGGGCCAACCCCAGGAAAGCTGTTGGGCTTCCCTGAGGATGGCGCAGAACCAGCATGCCCTCCACCTGCTGCCACAGCACACGCATGCGCAGGTCCCCTACTCTATCCTAAGGAAGAATAGGCCCTTATAGCACAGAGTCAGGAAGAGCCATAGACTCTTCAGCCATGGAGAACTGATTGATTGCTTCCTGCACTTGACTTTCCTAGAAGTACTGAGTCTTAGAACCCTTGCATTCCCTAGACTGTGATGGAGGGAAACCAAATCCCAGTGGAGTCTGACCTCAGACAAGCCTACGGAGGTGTTTCAGAGGCTGTTTTCTGAAACATTTTTAAAAGTCACAGAATAGGCAAAAGTCTGAATGATAGAACTGTTTAATATCTTATCAACTTTGAATATAAAGGCACCCCAGGTGTGGTGGTGCATTCCTATAATTCCAGCACTCAGGAAGCTGATGCAGGAGGACTGACTGGGGTTCTGGGCCAGTCTCCACTACAAAGTGAATTCAAGGCCAGTCTGAATAGCATAGTGAAATTCTGCCTCAAAGACTTTTTTAAAAATGAAAACAAAGCCAGTCATAAAACCTCAGTGCTGGAAGGGAACTTTGCACCCACTGGAGCTAGGCCCTTTTTTTTTTTTTTTTTTTTTTTTTTTTTTTTTTTTTTTTTTTTTTTTTTTTTTTTTTTTTTTTTTTTTTTTTTTTTTTACAGATTTTAATTCATTTTATTTTTCTCATGTAAAAACCCTTTATGATATAGCTACTGCTGGAGCTTGAGTCCTCTGGACAGAGACTCTGGTGTGGGTTTTCACAAGATGGTCGGTGAATCCCTGACAGGGAGACCTGGCGAACACAGTCTCTTCCCAGAGGTCAGGGGTCAGATAGCTGTAGGTCTTGAAGATGGCATCAAAGGTGGCCTTAGCAAAGTTGCCCAAGGTAGCAGTGCAGACCCTAGCAGAGGTGTAGCAGTCATCGATACCAGCCATCAGCAGCAGCTTCTTAGGCACAGGGGCTGAGACGATGCCAGTGCATCTGGGGGCAGGGACCAGACGCACCTGCACAGAGCCACAGCAGCCTGTCACTTTGCAAGGAACAGTGTGGGGCTTGCCGACCTTGTTTCCCCAGTAGGCTCTCCTCACGGGGACAATGGAGAGCTTGGCCAGGATAATGGCCCCACGAATGGCAGTGGCTACTTCCTTGGAACACTTTACACCCAGACCAACATGACCGTTGTAGTCCCCAATAGCG
This sequence comes from Ctenomys sociabilis, assembly GCA_004027165.1. Classification (NCBI taxonomy): domain Eukaryota; kingdom Metazoa; phylum Chordata; class Mammalia; order Rodentia; family Ctenomyidae; genus Ctenomys; species Ctenomys sociabilis. The sequence continues at coordinate 1,468 of PVKA01007296.1, forward strand.
ACAAAGGCCTTGAACCTGGTCGGCTGGCCAGCACGAGTTTGCTTCTGCACAGGCGTGATCTTCAGAACTTGAGGGATATGCGCAGGAAAAAGTCAATAATCTCGGACTCCTTGATGGGTAAGGAAAAATGGTAAATTTCCTCCAGGGACTTGGCCTTCATATCTTTGACCAGCTGGCCCAGCTTGGTAATAGGTATCCACTCTTTGTCCTCGGCCTTACTGCCGCAAGCCCTGCAGCCTCGGCCCTGGCTCGGCCTCTGCCACGCCCGCGACCTTGAAGGCCACTACCTCCACGGAAGCCGCCGCAGCCTCCCGTGCCTGGGCCCATGGGGCCTCAGGCCCCTCCTGCTGCACCAGCGTCATCTGCCACTTGGTGTTTCCTAGAAAAAGAAGCACTAGGCCCTTCTTTACGTCACCCCCAAGACATGTGGGGTTGGTTGGCTGCCCATACCATGCATATTGGTCGTCCAAATTTCAAGTTACGCACACCTGTGCTCCCAACCAACCTAGGCACACAGGTCCCTTTTCCAGCAGTTGTCTGGGTAGATTGTAGGAGTCACTTTCAGGTCCTCGTCTCAGTCCTAAAAGCTAATGCTTGTAATCGCAAAGTTAATGCTATTGGAATCCCATCATATTAATTCCAATCTACCACTTTCAGTGCAACCCACTGCAAAAATAAAGACACTAAATTGTATTTTCAATCATTGGGGAGTCGAGGGGCTCTAAGCTTAGTCATAAAGATGGCTTCCCGGAACAAAGAGAGCTACCCAGGGCCTCACCTGGTTTTTATTCAATGAGGGAGTAGCTTGAGGAGGACTGACTAACAATTGTGGGAAGAAAGTGACCACTGTGAGCTGAGCTAGGTGGGAGACCTACATTTACCTCCGCCATATGCAGAGAGGATATGCAGAGAAAGTAATCTGCATTATAGTATTTTGCCATAGAGATAGCATCTAATATTTTGGGGGGTCTGGTGCTTCAGGTTTGACGTAGTATGTCAAGCCCCAGGAAGGCATAACCTCTCTCTCGAGGCTCTATCCCAGCTGGCAGTGCAGAGCTTTAGCTCTGCCATCCTGTACCAGGGAAACACGCATGCCACCTTCAAAGGCTATCACCAGCACCTCAGCTAGACCAATACACATTGCTTAAGACCAATTGAAGGATAAACAGAAGTCCTAGCCAGCTCCGTACATAACAATACAAGTAAATAGGGTCAGGCTCAGTCAAAATGGGACAGTAGCTCTTCTTTCAAGGAAAGCACCTACTGCTCAGGTGGTCCTCCACAAAATATGTCTACTTTGAACACCTGCTGGATGTGTCACTGTGTGTGTATGTCATGTATCTTTTAATTACTTGTTTCCCTGAAGCCAGAAAAAAATGGAGGGCCTGTGGGTTTCTGCTTGTAAACTCCATGTTAATAACTTATTAGTGTTCTGGTGCTAAATAACCTCTAACTCACTTCCTGGGTGCCCAGGCAATTACCTTAAGTGACCTCCAGGTACTATCCATCTTCCAAGTCCTGACTGCTGCTTTCCAGCTCTGCCATGTTGGGCAAGTGACCAAATGTCGCTCCAGAAGTAATAAGAAGGAGTGCTCAACAGGGAAGAACTTGCCCCATAATTTGCATAACTTCTCCAAAACATACAAAGTAAGGTAAAAATGAGGGGCAGTAAACCTCAGCTTCAGAAGGAAATCCTCTGATACCCCAGCCAATCAGATTACACCTACAAACTTCTCTTAGTGATTAAAATTCTATAGCCATCACTGCTCTTTTCCTGTACATTTCTTTGGCAAAGGAAGGAAGTAAAGTCATGTAGGGCAATAGGGAAAGTCATTCATGATCACTCAGGCAAAGCATCTGGCACTCTGAAAAACTACTGGAATACATGGGACAGAAGGTGCTAGGCATGCATGGGCTTAGAAGATATGTGACAATAAAACTCAGCCCCACCTCCAAGATGCTTACCTGTCCAGAAGGATGGTCTGATGCAACAGGGAGACAGAGAGTGGGAAAAACATGGTGGGCAAGGAAGCACGCAACTACAGCGCTGGCTGAGCAAGGAGGTCTGGGAAGATTTGAGGGAGGTCAAGAGGCTGGAGCAAGAATTCAGAGCTCAAGAAGGGATCTCCTAGGCCAGGTGTGAGGGATCTCAAACCAGCCAGAAGAGACCCTGTGCAGCACAGGGAAGGAAGCCAGGGTGTTTTAAACTTCATGGCGCCTCCAAGGAGGGTGTGTGATTAAGTAAGGGAGAGAGAATTAAATGCAGTGAAGTAGAGACAGAAAGAGGGGGCACTTCGGAGGCAGCCGCCATTGGGACCCAGTCATGGCTCCACCACAGCTGCTCAAGCCAGGCCACTTGGAGAGCGGTTACGGCCATGCACAGGGCCACTCTTGCAGCTGCCCTGCCCTTCCAAAGAAACAACCACATGCAGCTGAACCAATCCTCAAGGCCCAGATGTCTGTGGAAGGAGGGGCCAAGATATGGGGGGCCCAGAGGGAAAATGGGCAGCAGTGAAACTTTAGACCAGGTGAGTGGTGGTGAAGGGGAACTGAGGGGGAAGCCCTGACAAAGGATTTCTCTGATGAGAATTAAAGAAAAACATGGAAAGTCCATTGTAAGCATGTGCTAGCCAGCATTGCTACAGCTCATGTTAATACTGAGTTTTCTGTGGAAGAAAGCCGCCTCCTTCATTTCTTTCAGCCATCTACTCTGCCCTGGGTCTTTTTATAAGGGACCAGCTGGTGTCATGGGCCAGGGCACAGTGACTTGTGCTCAGGGTCTAGGAGGATAAAACTGCCCAAAGGACAGACCTGAAGAGACCATGGTCCTGAACAATGCATCAGCCAGAGCCCTTTGTAGGTTCCGTCTCCCTATCCCTGCCCTACAAGCTGCCCCTTCCTAGTTGTAGCCAGGCAAAAGACAGACAGAGTCCCGCAAGGAGCAGACTTCCTCCTAAAGATGGAGCTCTGAGTGGGGGTGGAGAGCGACAGACCAGCAGGAGCCAGGAGAGCCTGTGCTCCTTTCCAGCCAAACAAGGGGCTTCTCCCATTGGCAGAGGAGCCAGCCAAGCCCTGCCTGGCTTGACAACTCTCCTTCTGGTTTGGATGAGCAGTGGACACCTGCCCTGCTTTCTGGCCCCAGACCTCGCCGGCATCCCACCCACAGACTCACCAAGCTTCATCTTGGCCCCACTCAAAGCCCCCTACGAACTGTCTGAGCAGGAGTGGGCAGCAGACCCCAGGCCCCGGGCAGGCTGGCGGGAGTGGGCTCCGACTGCCCTGAGCGCCTACCCTGCAGCTGTCGCTCCCCCTCCAAGCCACTGGCACCATTTGGCAGAGAGCAGCCCCCTACCCCAGCCCAGCCTGGTCCAGCAGGCATGGCTTCAGTTTCCACAGAAACTCTGACTTTCCTGGGGTTTGGAGTAGGCCAGGCGAGGAGGGGTGTGGGCAGTTGCTGCCGGCCATAGGCTCGGCCGGCCACACTCCTCTCAGGGCTCCAAGGGCTGCTTGGCCTCTGGAGCCCCTCTCCTCCCACAGCTTCTGGCAGTGAGCAGCCTCCACAGCTACAAGGCTTGGCCGACGCTGGCAGAGGAGGACCGAGTAGGCTATTGTCACTTCCTGTTCCTCCGCTCCCTGAAATACAGAACAACAGTCACAGTGAAGAGTTTCTTTCACTCTTTCAGACAACTTTCCGAACTTTATCTCATTTAGTCCTGTTTCTCAACAAGGCGAGCAGCATATTTAAGATTAACTCTTTTCAGCCAAAGGACAAGCAAAAGCTAGCGAGAGGAAGGGAGGACCTGGACACCCGGGCTAGCGTGGACCTCGTGCAGCCTTCTCCGTGCCACAGGTGGCCACTGCTACCCACTCCATGCCCCACTGGGGATGCCCCAGTGGATGCCCAGGGGCCACTCCAGAAATGGCTTTGCCCTTCCACAGTCTCGTGGCACAAGGGAACCTAGAGTCTCCCCATTTAGGAGCACAGAGGGCAGCTCGGTGACAACAGTGGCTCAGGCAGACTGGCCACTCCTGAGCACCAGAACCTACTTCTCACCCCTTCCTTCTTTTCTGGAATGAACCTCTCTCCAAGCTCACTGCACTGTGTGCTTTCTCACCAACTCTGTCCTTGGCAATTTGTTTTTACTTCTATGGACACAGAAACCGCACAAAGAAAGTTGTTTTGTCTGTTTTCCCAAAGAGCTAACAGAAAGTTTCAAAGGGCCAGGCACAGTGGTACATACCTGTACAAGAGGCTGAGGTAGGAGGATTATGAGTTTGAGGGGCCAGCTTAGGAAACTTAGTGAAATCATTTCAAAATTTAAAAAAGAAACAGAGAAGCAAACATATCTCAGTGGAGTGCACCATCTTGGCACACATGCTCAAACCCCTGGGTTCCATCCCCAGCAATGCCAGAAATGAAAGAAGAGAGGTAAAGGAAATTAGGAAAGATGAAGGCAGAGACAGGATTTCAGGGCCTTGCTCCACACCTCACTAGGTCATCCTCATGTGGACCTAGTGAGGTGACCCTGCTTTGATTTCTGGTGCAAATACCTCAAGTACAGCCTACCTACCCCCAAGTTCACAGGGCCTTATCGTTACCGCACCTCTGTCTCCCTGTAACCTCATCCCAAACTCGTCATCTTCACAATTGCAAGATGCCCTGACACTCTGCCTGGTCTCTGACTCAGGTGGATCCCATGTTCTCGCCACAGTGAGCCTCTGTCCTTCCCATTGTGGTTTTCTCAGCCCTCATCTTTAGATGTCAGTAGAGAAGCAGGCTGGAGGCCAGCAGGCAGGAAATGAAAGCAGGTTGCTGGTCATTTCTCTCTGCTCTCCCCTCTCCTCCCTGTCCTTCCCCAGCATCCCACTGGGGAGCAGTTGCTGCCTGTCCCCATCACGACGAGCAGCACCCTGTGCCTCTCTTTATGTACTGTCCATTTCGGCTATGAGCCTTCAGGCTTCCCTCACAGCCTGGACCCGGGAAATCCCATAATGTAGGATTTCACGGAGCTCCCAGGCTGGGGGAGGCTTTTCTTTCCATCTGTCATCTTACTCTAAGCCTTGACCTTTCTGTTCCCATGGAAGGCAGCACCAGGAAGAGGCTGGAGCTGGGGAAAAATATCTGGGTTTGGGCCTCAGGCTGGGCTGCTGAGTCTGAGCAAGCAGCCTGGGATTGAGACAGCATGAAAATGAAAAATTCAGGAAGATGGTTCACACACACAGTTACAGAGGAAAGACAGAGCTGGCAGTAAGGAAGGGGTGTGAAGGAAAGAGCATTTTTTGCTTGAGAGTTCTGTTTGGAAGCAGAAAGGCCAAACACTCTGGGCTCCTGGTCTGCTCCTTAAGGGCAGATATGGGAAGGTTTCATTTTCCCAAAGGAAAAAGATGTTTCCAAGCTCAAAATACCAGGAGTTTGAATACTGACTCTTCTCACTTGCTTTCAAACTGGAGCAATTTTGCAAATAAATTTGTGGAGTGCATTGGGCAGATTTGCTTAGTTTCGGAGCTTGATTTTCCTCTTCTGAAAGTCAGGAGGGGACGCACAGGCCTAGAAGATACCCCACAGATCGAAGTACTCCGCACTCGGCACAGTGCCCGCAGATGCTAGCGCCTGCCCCAGGTGCCTGCAAGAACCTCATGAGCTCCCAAAGGGTCCCAGCCACCAGGAAGCCCAGGTGGCCTCCTGCTCCCAAGGACCCCCAACCAGCCCAGCAGCTGGTGGGAAAGTGTGTACAGGGTGTTGAGGCCATGGAAGGGACATCTTCTCACTGACTTTCCCATGCCAGGTTGATAGGGAGACTGAAAAAACTCATAGCCTGCAAAGCCCCAAAACAAAATACCCACCCGACACAGCTTTGCAAGGGCAGACCCTTCAGGATGCACAAGGATTCTGATTGTTTGAAATGTTGGTAACATTTCATCTTCCCAGAGACCTTGTTCATTTATCAGGGTTCTTAAAACCCTTTTGTTCCTTAGTTTGTAGTGAAGACAGAAAACATTCTATCTAATATCAGAGCACAGCTGTTCAGCAACCAAGACTTGGGGGGGGGGGAGTTCTTTAAAAAGAAAAGGAGAGAAATGCCAGGGACACACACATGGGAAAGGATTGGGGGCAGCAGAAGGCCCCAAGGAGCAGCTGCCCCCGCTGCCGCCCAGGGTGCTCTTTGGGGAAGTGTGAGAACAGTCGGCTCCTTAAGCACTATGAGCAGGAGCGGAGAGCCAGAGAGCCAAGGGCCCTAAGAGCTGGGCTCCTCCTCTTCAAGGTTCCTGGCAGTCACAGAGGTGGGGGCCCCTAAAAATGTTTGAAGGAGGTGTGGAGCTTCAAGTAACATCTTCTGAAGGGCCACTGTGACTGTTTGGCGGGGGGGGAGTCTAGTGGAAAACTTTGTCCACCCAAGGCCGGAGAAAACCAGGCAATATTTTCTAAAAGGGCTTTGATTGCTCCTGAAAGCACAAGACAGAGCAAGCGGGGCCAGGCTGAGGCGAGACCATGTGGCGCAGGCCCTGGGCTGTGTGAGGTAAGAGTAGGCAGGTCCTGGTCTGGAACTGATTTTCAGTGTTTTTGATTATTTAGTCCTCTAGGACTTCATAGATACAGATAAAGGAAAATCATGTCCATGTAATGGACATTATGAAATGTCTGGATAGAAAAAATTTCAATGTAATTTTATTTCACAATTCAAGGAGAATTCTAAAAAGAAAGTCAGCCAAGGTTTTGGTTTTTCGGAGGTGTTGAGGAAGAGTATAATAAGATCTCACTCTGTAAATCAGGCTGGCCTCAAACTCATGATCCTCCTGCCTCAGCCTCCTGAGTCCTCTGAATACAGGCCTGTAGCCCCATGCCTGGCTTGGGGTACATATTTGAACACTGAAAATTATAGTTGCCTTGGATGTGTATTATGATATGGGCGTACATGGTAGGGGCATGTTACAGAAATTAGGGCCCCAAGTGAGGAACATCTGGATTTAAATGCCAGTGCCGGATGACCTTGAGAAATGTTTCAAGGTTTCCATGCTGGGGATACCTCAGCTGCACAATGATAATGAAGGCACTTACTTTATAGGACTGTTGTAAAGACTACTTGATCTCCCACTTAAAATAGGGCAGGGAGCTAATGAACTCCACAACAGTAGAAGCCACAGTTTTATGTATTTGGTGCACGGTCTCACTACGCAGCTCAGACTCATAGTGACCCTCCTGTCTTCAGCCTCCCCAGCGTTAGGATTACAGGCATGTGCCTCCATGCCCAGGCTCGGTGGCCAGCTCAGCATGCAGGGTAGGGAGAGGCAGTGCAGCATGCCATGCCAGGGATCAAACCCCAATCCCTGTACTTGCCTAAACAGGTGCTTAATCCCCTGAGCTATCTCATGAGCCCAGAAGCTATAATTTTAATCAGTGGGTGCTATGCTGAGAGTTTGTCACAAATCAGGAAGTACAGGTGGTCTCGGTGTGGGGACTCACTGATCTGACACCCCTGACCAACATCCCCCACTGCAGGAGGTGACACCTTTGGACCCTACCTGACACGCGTGCCATGGGGAAAGGAACTCAAGAAGCATAAAGACTTCTGCCACTAAGTGTCCCTATCCCACAGTTTATTTCCCCTCATTCAGCAGGTAATTCTAATGTGAGGACTTGGAATAATTAACCAATCATCCTACCCAGTTATGGGGGCCTCAAACTGTTGATTTTGAATACTGTGAGAAATTAGAAGGAAGAGAGAGCAACAGGAGAGAATAGGGGAACCTCAGTTACTCTGAGAAATGAGTGTTCATTTTTAGCTTTGATAATTGAAGCTATGTATGTATAAATGCAGGGATTTGTTACTGTTTGTACCTAGTTTTCCCCCCAAAGCCTCGTGTAAATCATGGGGCCCTTGCCTCTTGGGAGCAGCCCTTGGCTTGAGGAGTGGGGCCAGAGCATGGGGGGAGCTTGAGGGGCGGGGCCAGAGAGGTACATGCGCCTCCCTACTACCCTTCCAAGGCCTGGTCGCCTCACTTGGCGGTACGGAGCAGATCACCCTGGACATGGCGGCGGAGCCCCAGCCTCTCTTCCAGATCCTGTAGCACAGGACGTCAGTGTCTCGAGGTCTTGTTATGTAATTCAGGCTGCGTTAAACTATGAGACCTCCAGTAACTATGAGATAAATAAATCCGACACTATGAGTGTCGGATATTTGTCCCAGCAATAAGAGAAGAGAAACTAAGATAGGGTTCCTCCAGGGCTGTGCGTGAAGATGAACATGCAGGTACATGTGTATTGAAATTACACTTAGTCACTTGAACTGGAGGAGGAACTGGAGTTATGTGTAGCTAGAACCCTGGACAGAAGTTAATGATGGTTGGAGCTGGGTGAGAAGTGCATATTAGTTAACTATATACTACGGTCTACTTTTATAGTTGAAGATTTTACACACACACACACACACACACACACACACACACACACACACACAAAAAGACAAGAAAAAAAAAAATACAAGCAAAATCCCAACGGGAGCTCGATGAGTCCGCGATAGCCACTCAGCATGGGATGGTCAGACATCTTGGGTACATGGGTGCTCAGTCCGGGGAGAAATCCAGAAAGGGAGTATCTTGGCACAGAGGCTGCACGGCACACACAGCTCACTTCCTTGGCCACAGCTTCTCATTGCAACTCAAGGAGAGGAGGCTCCGTCTCCCTCTGTCACTAATGTGATGCTTCAGGGAGCTCCAGCGGTCTGCTGAAGCATCTCCACATCTAAGAAATCTCCAACTGAGTAACATTGTAAAGAACATCTAGCTAAGTGAAGCGCCTTTTTAAAAATGTGTGCCTTGGGCTGGCGACATAGCTCAGTAGACTAAAGAGCCTGCTTAGGCAAGCTTAGGCAAGCACAGTGGCTGTGGTTCGATCCTTGGCACCACATGACATGCCAGCCCCACCCCCAGGGCCAGAGTCCTGGCGTAGTGGCATACACATATAATCCCAGCGCTGCGGAGGCTGAAAGCAGAAGGGTCATGAGTCGGCGCTGCCTGGTGAGACCCTGCAGCAACCAAACACTACATATAGTCCTCCTTGTGCTGGAGGACGCTTGGTGGCCACGTCTCTGGGGTAGGACATCACGCATTATTGAGAATGTGTTCCTGTCTCTCCAAAATCTGCCTGCTGCTGCCCGTCAGAAGCCCACTCTTTCTTACGTGGCTCTTAGGAGAGCAGCTCCCTGGATTCCTCTTCCCCACAGCAGCCTTTCCTTCATCTGGTGGCTAAGGCTGGCCAGCCTAGGGTTTTCTCGGCCAGTCTCTGAGAGCCACCGCTCAGCTCTGCACTGCCCAGGGCTGGCCAAGTGGGAGCAGGGGGAGTGCGATCCTGAGGTCTTCCCCCCTCTGCCAACCCTGGGAGGGGGGATTGAGACCTCCTCTGACAGGGGCAACCTCGTGGCTCCTGTCACCCTTCCTTCCCCCACCCCCACTCTTCAAGGTTGTCACTGGCGTCACTCCCCAGCTCAGTTCAGAGACCTCTCTCAACACCCTGGTATCCTGGTGGACCACTGCAGATTCCCAATGAGAAACTGAGGATGTCTCCCTATTTTGTCACAAAGTATAAGCAGGGCACATAATCTCAGCTCTGTCACTTACCAGCTGCGTGATCTAGGGCAAGTCACATAATTTTTCCTCGCCTCAATTTCCCAGCCTGTTAATCAGAGATAACAGCAATTATCTGGTGCAAAAGAAGCACTTAAAGCCATAGCTTGCACAGTCAGGGCGGTGGCTGGAGGTGGTTGCTGTTGCAAGCAGAGGAAGGCAGGGCCCAGAGGCCAGAGGCCTCCACAGGCATCAGGTCCTCTCTCTGAACTCCAGCTTTCTTGTGTTCCTTAAGTGGGGCTAAGGGAATGCTCTTCCCTGGAGGGCCAGAGGATGAGAGATGCTGTGTGCTGCATTGTTGCTTTAGAGAGAATTAGGCATGTAGTAAACCACAGAAACACTTTCAGCTGAATGAAGAGAAGGGGATTGAAAGAGGAGGAGGAAGGGAGAGAAAGGAAAGGAGAGAGAAACGGAAGGAAAGAGAGAGAGAGGGAGGGAGGGAGGGACAGACAGACTCTGGCTAGAGAAGCAGGGAACAGACTACTTCGAGATCTAGCCCACAGCCCCCCCCCCACGCGCACACCCCCAGCTGGATCCAATCTCTGGTGCCTCCCAGCCCGCACCCCCAGCTGGATCCAACCCCTGGTGCCTCCCTGTCCCTTGGGGCATCCCCTGGGGCCTCACTATTACAGTCCATGCATCAAAACGAGGCAGCAAGTCTTCCAACTCCTTTCTGAATGTCCACACCATTCTGCCATTTTGGGAGGGGCCTGGGGAACAGAGGCTTCAGAGGCGTGGCTTTAGTCCCAGGGCTGTGGAATAGGGTAGTAGGAACCCAGTCTCAGTCCCATCAACTCCTGGCTGTAGGATTTGGGTCCACATCTTGATCCTTCCTGTCTTAGTTTGCTTCTTCAAAGAATGGGGATTGTGAAAATTACCTAATCACGGAGCTGTGTGAATGAAATGAATGACTTTTAAGATGAACTTCTGGCCATAATTGTCAACCCTGAATTTCTTAAGTCCCTGAAGACAGCAGAACATTCTGTTTGCAAGGGTGTGCTTAGGGAAAGTATCTTCTAATGGGTTCTGGTTGAGCATCAGGGAAAGGGTAAAGAGCCGGCCAAATAACTCGGAGGGACTAAAGTGCCTGTTTAGGCAGAGCACAGCCGAGGGCTCAATCCCGGGTATGTCAGCCCCACCCTCAGCACAAACTGAGACAGAGATTAAGACTGGGTGGGGTGGCCTGCACCTGTAATCCCAGCACTTGACAGACTAAACTGGAGAATCACTGAATCCGATCTATGTAGTGTGACCCTGTAGACCCTGCCCAAAATACAAAGAAGAGGAGGAGGGGGAAGATTGTGCCCCAGCTCCTCATAGCGTCCTGCTGTGGAGTCATCATTGTCCCCAGCCCGTGATTCTCCTCACCACCAACACCACTTCTAAGGCCAGCCTGAACGGCATAGTGAGACCCTGTCTCAAAAAGACAAAAAAGAAAAAAAAGAGGGTGAGTGCTAGTTGCTCTTTGGGCCAGTGGCTCCTCCCTGGCCTGTACCCCTGAGATTCCACCGTGGGCCAGGCATCCCAGCTATGGCAGCATGACTCAGACCACATGTGTCTGACATCCACGTGGCCCTGAACAAGGCTGGCTCCAGCAAGAGGTTATTTGGAGCACTGCTGAATGTTTGATGGCTGTCAAGTTATCTTTCTGGGGTCAGGCCATTAAAGTCCCATTGGACTTTTTTTTTTTTTTTTTTTAATGAGACCAGTTGCATGTTCAAATCAGTGAGGCCCAAAGACGTTTTCTATGGACATAGATAGGTGGCAGCTAAAACTATGTAGTTCCCTCTGCCCAAACTGCTCAGCTTTTCTTCCACACGGATTTTTCACCTGGATTGCAGCGGAAACAGCCCTGCAAGGTCAAGCACACAGACTTACCAGCAGCAGATCATGCAGCCTGGAGGTGCTTCGTCACCAGCAAAGCGCAGAGAGCCCTCCATCTACCTGGCTCAGATCATCTGCATCTCTGATCCAACCTTAAATTTTCTACTCAATTTCATCACATACTCAAATGTTTTTTTCTTTTCTAGGCTAACCAAGTGCCTTGTGGATTTGTGCCTAAAAAGTTCATGTCCTTGAATTCCGCAATGCCGGTCCTTGTGCTGCAGCAACCATGGAAGAGCAGAGGCCATGGCTCTGTGCTGCCCCATGCCATGGGCCTCATCAAGGGCTGCAAGGTGAGAAGCAAGGCCCTGAGCACTCCCAAGCACAGCGCACACCGCCGCAGACGCCTCAGTGCTCACGCCACTTAGTGTGGGGTGTCATCCCAGAGGTGTAGGGCTTCCCGTCCTACACCTTCCAGCAAGCACTGCGCTACAGAGCTGCCCGAGGTCTGCAAGGACAAACAGGCCCTCAAGTTCATCAGAAGAAGGGTGGGAAAGGACATCCACGCCAAGAGGATGCTCAAGGAGCTGAGCAACATGCTGGCAAGGAAGGCTGTTGCAGAGGACTGAGTCCCTGTGGGATAAATCCTTATAGGAAATTTAAAAAGAGAAAAACAAAAAAAAAAAAAACCAAAAAAGTTCCTGTCCCTGACACCTCTCTGTCTCACATGGCTCTGCAGGCTGGTCAGTCAGCGTACCTGTCCATTCCTGGGCCTCAGGACATCCTGCGCCTTTCCACTTTTGCTCCTGGCCTTTGTCCTCTCACCCTAGCATGGTCTTCCCTGCTGTTTGTGCCTGCTGTTCATCTGCTAGGTGGTCCCCGAGTCTGACCTTGTAACAGACACACTGCCACACACAACACACAGATAGACAAAGGCTTGGGGTCCTGTTACTCTGCGGCCAGGACTCAAGGGCCACCCCTCTGTGCAGTCTGTTCAGTCACTCACTCACCTGAATAGCTCGGTCCCTCTGTCTTTCCATGACGTTTTGCTGGCCCTTATCTCTCTCCACGTCAGAGTAACTGGGATGTGCATGTCTGCTTTGCCCTGCTGCAGACTGG
>PVKA01007296.1:14131-35540 GCA_004027165.1 Ctenomys sociabilis
AAAAAAAAAAAAAAAAAAAAAAAAAAAGATTTTCTTTCTTGGACCTCAGAATTAACAGAATCAGAACCGCAAGATATTTCTTCTGTCGCTAATGCCCAAAGCAACGACGAAAGCCAATGTCATGGTGCTTGACAGAACGTTATTTATTAAAGCAAGAAGTTGGTGAGGGATAGCCTCCAAAGGCCTGCTAATGCTTGGAAGTTGTTGGGTTATGATGAATTCTGATAAGTGAGAGCCTTCTCATGGTGAAGGAAGCAGACCTGTATGTATGGTACAGAAAGACTTAATTAGGCTATTGAAACTGGAAAAAATCAATTTACAGAACACTGTACTTGGCATGGCTATGTTTAATTTTTACTTTATGTTCAAAAACAGGAAAAATACTGTAAAGATCTCTTGGATGTGAGGGTTATCTGAAAATGCTGGGAAACTGAGAAGTCATGAAAAATGAGTCACAGAGATCTTAAACACTATTTGAAGTTCTATGAATTTCTTTGCCATTGTTTTGATGTCAGGCCAAAGCCTATTTTTAAGTATGGGTCTACTGATTAGCGTCCAGTGTTTCCTTTCATGGGTGACCCACACTCACTAAGCAACATGCCAGATTCCAGTTTCATTTCTTTGAAACAGAATGAGAGCTTAAGATATGGAGATAGTCTTTTGAATGCAGAGCCCTACATTATGATCTATAAAGCTGTGTGATTTGCACACATTAGACAACCCCTCCAGGTACCCTGGGCATAACTGTAGTATCCACAGGAGCTGAAGTAGAGCATGTGCTTAGCATGCAAGAGGTCCTGGGTCCAAGCCCCAGCAATGTACACACACACACAGGCATGCATGCCCACACCACATTGTCATGGTTAGGATCTGAATGTCCCTCAAAGTCTCCTGTATTTGAAAGGCAACTGGATCACAAAGATGCTGAGCTCACTGGTGGATTCGCACCCTGATGATTGGTAAACGCACAGCTGACTTGCAGTTAGAAGGTGAGGCCTACATAGAGGTGAGCAGGTGCGGCATGGCCTGAAGGACTTGTACTTGTTCAAAGGATGCTCCTTTCTGTCTGCTTCCTGGCTGCCAAACATGAAGAGCTTTCTTCTGCATGCCTTTGCTGCCTTGAAATCGGCTGGCCACGGCCCATGAGCCACAATAAGCCTCCCCTTTTAGTCGTGGGTGTTCGGAACCTCCCTGCTGCTGAAAACTTCCACCCTTGAGCCGGGCGTGGAGGCGCAGGCCTGTAATCCCAGCACTTGGGAGGCTGAGGCAGGAGGATTGTTGTGACCTTGTCTCAAAAAGACAAAAAAAAAAAAAAAAGAATGGAGAGATTCCATAAGGGCAGCCAGCAGCAGCTTCTGCCTCTGCAGATTAGATTCAAGCAGTTAGAAGAACAAAGGCAAACAAACTAAACCTACAAAGGTCTCAGTAGAGTGTTTAACATAAGAACAGCATGCTTTTCCTTTAGTTAATCCTTACTCCCAAGGATACCTACCTTGAGGCCCCACCCATGATTTTATCCTCTACCAAAGGACAGGGAAAGGTCAAATGGCCAGAAAAAATCGAAGGGGTAGACCAAAGACATCTAGACAATCAGACTCCAGGAGGCTTCGTGGGACCATGGGACAAGATCTCAACAGAAGGGACTACAGACTAGAAATCAGTGAGTATCTCACTTTCAAATATTCCCTAATCATTCAGAGTAGCAGTCGGTCCTTTTTCTCTCTCTTCTTCCTTCCCCTCCACCTTCAAATAAACTTATTCAAAAAGAAAAAGGTTTTAAATGACAGACATTTTATGTCCAGTAATAGTAACCCCTCCCCACACACTACCCAAAGGTAACTAAGAGGGAATAAGACAGTTCTGCAGGTACAATGCCGGGTGTCATCTGTCACCCATTTTACTCCCCTGTCATTATAGTCCAGTAAGAAGGTGAAGAAGGTACAGTAAGGGGTGGAGAATGGACTCCACTGGACACTCTAGCCATCTTTTTTTACTACCTCAAAAATAAGTCCAGAGGTACCAGGAGAAAAGATTATCTTGACATGAAGCAAACAGGCACAAGAACTTGCTTCCCGCATGGCAACAACACAGTGCTTAGTAAGTTAATTTCAGTTACAAAGAATGCTGCAACAGAACCGCAGAGGTTAGAGTATGCGTGGGCAAGTAGTGTAAGTCAGAGCAGTAAAGCAGCATGAAGCATCAGTTAGGATATGTTCGGTTGCATTTGAGAAAAAATCATGTACCAAGCATTTCAATTGGTTTAATCAGTGGAAAATTTCAGAGTAGAGCAGGGGGCTTTGGGAAATACAAAGCGCTGGTCCTTTGATTCTTCTCAATCCAGCCTCACTACATGCATCAACTTTGTTCTCGGACTGGCTGTTCTTTAGCTAAAAAGAAGCATGGCTGTAGCAGTGCCAGGGCTCACTTCAAGCTGCAGTCTTGCAGGTCACTCTGAACAAGTCAAGCTACATACCTAACTCTCACTCATGACATGCTAGCAAGATGAATGAGATCAAGTTGACAAACTAGGCGAGGCTGGTGACAGAGTCCGTTTACTTAGTGCTGCTCTCCTACACCAATGTCCGTGTGACTTGCCTTTACATGGATTATCACGTTTGTGTGCACAACAACCTTACTAGGCACAGGAGGTTCTACTAGCATCTCTTCTTTATAGCTGAGGAAACTCATGTTCAGAAAGGCTAAGCACTTCCCTGAGGTTGCACAGCTGACATCGGTACTGAGCAGGGTCCCTCGAAGGTCAGGTGGAAACTTTTTACAATGTGTTGATATCAGCCTCTGTGTGCTCATGTGTAGAGCTGACGTAGCTCTGTAACATAAATCATACCTAGCCAGACTGTAGAATGTTAATGTACACCCAGCATATGCCCATATAAGGGAGAAAAGACACACACACACACACACACACACACACACACACAATATATATATATATATATGTTTATTTATTTATTTATTGTTTTTGGCGGAACGGGGGATTGAACTCAGGCCCTTGTGCTTGCCAGGGAAGTACTTATTCCACTGAGCCATCTCCCTGGCCCAAAAATATATATATATAAAAGGGTGCAATAATATCTTGTCTGGACTCGATCTTTCATATAAATCCACTAAGTCAGTGCTGCACAAATAAAGCTGCTTTCTGAAAAAAGTGCCATGGTATCCTGTCACTCTACAAGAAAATCCCACAGCGTTTCTGCGAGCTCATTTAGGATTCCTTTAGTGTTGGAATCCAAACCTCACATGGGCCTCGCCTGGTGCCAGCAGACAGTTAGATCTGCAGGGAGATAGGCCCCTCCCAACATGCCAGACTGACAGCTCCAAATGCGCAGGAGCTGGGGCCCAGGAACCAATCAGGGAGCGCTACCCACTACTTGGGTTCAGTTTGGTGGTCCTCCCTTCCAAGAGGTAGGTGGTGGGACTGGTCTTTTCCTAGAGTTGCCTGAGTCAATTTCATTAAACTGGAGCTCTTGGGAACTTGGCCATGGATTACAGTGCTGGAGGTACCTGAGCAGTTCTGCAAAGAATGAGGCCCCGCCCCCAAAGCACCGGACAATGGGTGATGCGTTGAAGTGATTGTGTGTTTGTTTGTGAATGACACAAACGGCAGAAAGCTTCTGACCTACCAATAGGCCCCCGGAGCTCCCCTAATACTAAGAGGTACCTGAAATATCTGTGAAAGGAGAGCAGCTGGGGACAGGTGAAGAAAGTATGTGACTCTTCCAGTTAATATCCTTTCCCTTCCCTTCTTTTCTTTTTGTTTTTTGTGGTACCAGGAATTGAACTCAGAACCTTGCGCTTGCCAGGGAAGCACTTATCCTACTAAGCCATCTCCCCAGCATATTTTTTTTTTTTTGTCTTTTTGAGACAGGGTCTCACTATGCAGTTCAGTCTTGCCTTAAGCTCACGTTGTAGCTCAGGCTGGTCTGGAACTCACAACAATCCTCCTGTCTCAGCCTCCCGAGTGCTGGGATTACAGGCATGTGCCACCACGCCTGGCTACCTTCCCTTCTTTGTGCATGCAAGTTATCTGCAAAGGGGAGGAATGGGTGGCCCCAGAGTAAGCTGACTCACCTAGAGTGTCTGTGAATGAATTTTGAGACAGAATATTCAGGTGACTATGATGATACGTTAACTCCCAGAAAGTTCTGGACCTTCTGCAAAATTCACTGGCTACTGTTTGGGGTAAGAGGGCCTGCTGAGGGCTCACTTGATGAGGAAATAACTAGCCAGTTGTCCAGGGCTGTTGTGGGCACCCTGGCCAATTTCCTTGCCATTGGCAAGACAGCTTGAAGCACCAGAGATTGAGCCTCAGGCTTTGGGGATGACCAGAATGTGAAATAAATGCGCTTTCTAGCTAGGACAGATCAGGGAATCAAGGGGCTACAGGGATGAGACACCCCTGGTAATGTCCTCAGACTGATGTTAAGGACTTGGTGGGACAATTCAGCCAAAAAAATCAGAAAGATAATTAACACAATAAAGCATGGTGGTATCATTGTGCCACAGATCCCCTCCCTTGCCCCAGCCATTTTATAGCCAAAGTTCAGATTAGAAGAAGACTGAGTATATCAATTGTTGACTGAATTTGTTAACAATAAAAGAAAATAAATAAAGTCTCAGAAAGAGACAGATTACACCCTGTGCTGGTCGAGAGTAGTTGTCCTGTTTCCCCCCAAAACTCAGGATTTAAAAAAAGAGAGGCTTCCCCTCCAGTTCCCTCCCCCATGTAAAATCCCTAGCCCCAGCCTGCGACTGATGGCTCCACCGCCCCTGGGGCCAGAATCAGCAGAGGAGGACCTAGCTCCTGGAGCCACGGCCCCAGATGCACGAGGGAGAAAGACTGTCCTTCGCCTCAGCTCAGAAGAAAATCAGGAGTGTAGCTCCTCACCCCCTAAGGAAAACAGATTCAGTCATAAACTATTCATGGTGTGGTATGAGGGCCAACCCAGAGTTACAGTAAGATCCTATTACTAGAAATCTGGGCTGATTAATAAACTTCCTTTTGGCTTCCAGTTTAAGTTGGTATTTTTTAAAAATATGGTATTTTAATTAATGTATTTAAAATATTTATTGGTGGCCAGGGAGATGGTTCAGTAGAATAAGAGCTTCCCTGGCAAGTACAAGGGCCTGAGTTCAATCCCCATTTCGACTAAATAAATAAATATTTCTTATGGATTGTAATTTTTTTTTCTCCAGTAATGGAACTCAAACTCAGGACCTCACACTTGCCAGGTAGATGCTTATGCTGGATTGTAAATTCTTAAACTACAATTAAGGGTTAACTTGTACTTTTCCTGCAAGTGTTCAAATAAGAATACCAGTGCAAGGTTACCTGAAAGCCTGTTGACATTTTATTTAAAAATGTAATAACCTGAGACTAAAAGAAAAAGAAGAGAAAAAATAAAACAAGAGAGAAGGACATTTTAAAATGCAATCAGAGGACTGGGGAGATGGCTCAGTGGAATAAACGCTTCCCTGGCAAGTGCAAGGGCCTGGGTTCAATCCTCGATTCCACAAAAAAATTAATAAATAAATAAAGTAAAATAAAATATGCGATCAGCTGGCTGGCGAGAGAGTTCAGTGTACTAAGCTGGCCCCGCCCCCGGGCACACTGAGCTGGAGATGGAGTACAGGCATGGTGGCACCCACCTGCAGCCCAGCACTAGGGAGGCTGAAAACAGGAGGATAACAAGTCTGAGCTGTGTAGTGAGACCCTGCACACACACAAATAATAATAAAAATAATTTTTTTTAAATCCAACCAGCCACAGCTAGGTTTATTATGTAAATTTAGGAAAAGTAAGATAAGAGTAAAATATATAAAGAAGGCTATAAGAGAGATACTTTGGATATGAGAGGACTTTGTAAGATAAGAGTTTTTCCCCTCCTGGAAAGATGAAGAGATAATAGCAGAACTGGAAAGTTTAAGTATGCTGAGGAAGAGCTTGCCAAGGACGCAACCTATCCAGCGCTGAGCTGCGCCTGCCTGCGGGCTGGGCGGGGCCCAGGCTGTTCCTTCATAGCGCCCTGGTGCCCAGAGGTGAGGGGGCTCTGACTCTGGCTCTGTCCATTACCCCTTCCAGCTCTCAGCTCTTCTTTCCATTTAACTTGGTCTTTAACACCTAATGGAAAACATTGCCAAAATTATAGAAAAATAATTTTTAATCAAAAGCTGGGCTAGATATAAAAAAGGGACAACTCAGACCCTTAATTTTCTTTTAGTGGGTTACCCAAAAGGAAGAGATTGGAAGAGTAGAGAGCCTATTACCCCACCACATGGGTGGGTGTGGGGAAGCTGCTTCCCTTGATATGTGCTCTATAATTAAATTACATATTTAATTTTTTCTCCAAAATTAAATTAGAAAATGCCTAGATTCCTAGCTATATGTTCTTTCTCCAGCTGCAGTGAGGTGATGGTCCAAAGCAACACAGCCACAGACACGACCGTGTTATGGAAATACAACTTCTGAGCCAGGAGTCTGCTCTTTGACCCAAAATAGAATGGTTCTGGGCATCAAAGGGGGAATGTGCTAGGATCCTTCCTGATGTTGGGGCAATTTTTAACACTGAAGCACTATCAGGTTCTGTGAGGGGCATGTGTTGTTCCGATGTAACTCCGTAACACAAATCATATCCAACCAGATTGTAAAGTGTTACATCTACTCAACCAGCCTATGAAGTGTTACCTATGCCCAGATAAGTGAGACACAGATGCAAAAATTTCATCAAAGGGGGCATCTGTGCCATGTTCAGCACTCAGCCTTTGGATGGAGCACCCACCTATGTAAGATAAATCTTAATGGACGTGAAAAATCTAATATCCAAGACCACAATTTTAACAGGAGACCTTAACACCCCCTTATTGACCCTCAAAAAGATAGGTCAATTAGACAAAAAATTAGCAAAGAAGCAGCAGAACTGAACCAGAGCTTGGAACAAATGGACCTGGTGGACATATACAGAGTGTTCCTCCCAACCACAACTGAATACACATTTATCTCAGCTGCACGTGAGTCATTTTCTAAAACAGACCACATACTAGTCCACAGGTCACGCTTAAGTGTCTGCAAGAAAACAGAAATTATCCCATGCATATTACCTGACCACAATGCTGTGAGACTGGAACTAAATGACAAAAGAAAGCAGAAAAACCCGCTAAATTCATGGAAATTAAACAAAACCCTACTCAGCAATCAATGGGTCACAGATGAAATTAAACAAGGAATTCAACAATATCTACAATTCAATGAAAATTCAACTACAACTTACAGGAATTTAAGGGGACGCAATGAAAGCAGTTCTCAGAGGGAAAATCATAGCTATGAACTCACATATTAGGAAAACAGAACGGGAACAAATTAGCACCCTAATGTTACACCTCCGACATCTAGAAAAGGAAGAGCAAACCAAACCCAGAGAGCAAAGATGGGAAAAAAATCATACAGATTAGAGCACAAATTAATTCAATTGAGATGAAGAAAACAGTTCAAAGAATCCACAAATCAAAAAGCTGGTTCTCTGAAACACTAAATAGTTAATAAGCCCCTAGCTAACCTCTCAAAAAGAGGAAAGAAAAAATTCAAATATAAGCAATAAGGAATGAAAAGGGTGAAATCACCACAGACACAGTGGAAATTCAGAAGATTATCAATAGTTACTTCGAGAATCTTTACGCTCACAGAATAGAAGACACAGAAGAAATGGACAGATTCCTCGAAAGGTACAAATTACCAAACTGAACCAAAAAGACATAACAACTCTCAATAAGCCAATAACAGCCAATGAAATAAGAAATGTAATAAAAAGCCTACTGACAAAGAAAAGTTCAGGTCCTGATGGATTCACAGCTGAATTCTACAAGAAATTTATAGAGGATATAAACCCTACACTTCTCAAACTCTTCAACGAAATTGAAAAGGAAGCAGTCCTCCCAAAATCATTTCTGGAGGCAAGTATTATATTGATTCCAAACCAGGGTAGACACAACCAAAAAAGAGAACTACAGGTCAATCTCACTCATGAAGATATATTCAAAAATCCTCAATAAAATCCTAGCAAACAGAATACAGCAAATCATCAAGAAGATCATATACCATGACCAAGTAGGATTCATCCCAGGGATGCAAGGATGATTTAATATTCAAAAATCTATAAATGTAACACACTATATTAATAGACTGAAATCTAAAAACCACATAAGAATCTCAATTGATGCAGAAAAAGCTTTTGACAAAGTCCAACACTCATTCATGTTCTAAACACTATAGAAAATAGGAATAGATGGCCTCTACCTCAATTTGATAAAAGCCATCTATGACAATCCAATGGCTAACATAATTCTAAATGGGGAAAAACTGAAATCTTTTACTATTAAATCAGGTACAAGACAAGGATGTCCTCTATCACCCCTTCTATTCAATATAGTTTTGGAATCATTAGCAACAGCCATTAGAAAAGAGGGAGAAATAAAAGGAATAAGAATAGGTAAAGAAGAAATTAAATTATCACTATTTGCAGATGACATTTTACTTGGAAGACCCAAAAAATTCCACAAAGAAGCTACTAGAAGTGATACAGAAATTCAGTAGCATAGAAGGATATAAAGTCAGTACTCAAAAATCAATAGCATTCCTCTACACAGATAACAAACACAATGAGAGGGAAACTAGAAACAATCCCTTTTACAACAGCAGCATGGAAAATGAAATACCTTGGAATTAATCTAGCTAAAGAAGTCAAAGATCTTTTCACAGAAAATTACATTACTCTGAAAAAAGATTGTAGGCAATTTCAGAAAATGAAATGATATTCCCTGCTCCTGAATAGGAAGAACCAGCATCGTAAAGATGGCCATACTCCCAACATTGCTGTACAGATTTAATGCAATCCCTATCAGACTGCCACCAACATATCTCCCAGACCTAGAGAAATCATCCCTAAAATTTATTTGCAACCAGAAAAGACCTAGAATAGCAAAAGCAATCCTGGCCAGCAAAGATATCACAGTTCCTGACTTGAAATTATACTACAAAGCCACTGTGATAAAATCAACATGGTACTGGCAACAAAATAGACTTGAGGATAAACTGAATAGATTAGAAGATGCAGAGGCATCTATGATCACACTCAGCCATCTGATCTTCGACAAAGTTTACTGGAAGAAAGAAAACCTCTGTAACAAGTGGTACTGGAAAAACTGGATCTCTCCTTGCCTAAAACTAAAACTTGACCCAGGTCTATCACTGTGCGCTAAGCGAAAGTCAAAATGGATTAAAGATCTAAACATTAAAGCAGAAACACTCAATCTCCTGGAAGAGATAGTAGGAGGAATCCTTGAAGACATAGGAGTAGGCAAAGAGTTCACGAACAAACATGTATTCGCACAGGAAACACCTGAAAGAATTAACTACTGGGACCAACTCTTCTTGAGAAGTTTCTGCACATCAAAAGAAATTGTCAACAAAGTGAAAAGACAACCCACAAATTTCAAAAAAAAATCCTAACTAATAAGCACTCAGACAAAGGTCTGCTCTCTAGAATATATAAAAAACTAAGATATATTAGGGCCCTCAAATTTAAAGACCCAATCCAGAAATGGGCATCTGAGATGAAATTAAAGAAGCAAATAAATACATGAAAATATGCTCCACAATGCTAGCCATCCGTGAAATTCAAGTTAAAACAACAGTGAGATACCATCTCACTCCAGAAAGAATGGCTATCGTAAAGAAATCAACCAATAACAAATGTTGGAGAGGATGTGGGGAAAAGGGAACACCTCTCCACTTCTGGTGGGAATGTAGACTGGTGCAGCCATTGTGGAGATTAGTGTGGAAACTACTCACAAAACTAGGACTGGAAATCCCATTCAAGCTGGCTATCCCCCTACTGGGAATTTTCCCAGAGAAACTGAAAACATCATATCATAGTGATATATGTGTACCTATGTTTATAGCAGCACAATTTGTGATAGCCAAATGTTGGAAACAACCAAGATGTCCATCACATGAGCAATGGTTGAAAAAGATGTGGTATTTCTATACAATTGAATATTACTCGGCTACACAGAATGATCAACTTGAAGCATTCATATTTAAGTGGATGCCACTTGAACATATACTCATAAGTGAAATAGACAAGACACACATGTGCAAATATCATATAGTCTCCCTAGTATAAGAAATCAAAAGCAGAAATACAAATAGAAATGTATAACAACAACTAAAAATAATTTAGTCAGATAGGGTAAACTGAACTGCATATGTTGCAGGGTACAAATCAGCCTCTCTTCTGGATAGTTAACAACCTACGTTCACAGATCAAAAATTGGAGAAATAGAAGGGCTGCAAGATCAGCCAACATTTTGATCATACCCTTTCAAGGTCAGTGAAAACTCAGGACATAGGAGAACCTGTACTGTAACATTGTGGAACTCAGTTAAGCCCCAAGTTTTCTGATCAAGGAGATTATGGAGCCACAGAGGAATGTGATAGATGATCTATAGTGCGCCTGGGGAGAGTCACATGGAGAGAAAACTTTCTCTCAGGCTCTCACAGAGAGAAAACTGGTCAAGCATTAGCTGTGACTCATCTAATGGCTGACACTGACAAGGTATCTAGAGAGTGAGGTACGGGGGTACAGGATAAACCCTGAGGGAACTTGACTGACCTCATCAGATACAAAAGCTACATTTTTTGTTATATAGGTCTTGCTTTATCTCAGTCTTAACCATCCAGCAGAAAAGTATAAAAATGTGGTATATAAAATAAAGGCATAATAATAAGTGGAGCTGTAAATGGCTCTAGTCAACAACTTCTTCAGATAACCCACTATTATTGTGGAATGCTGGACTGTGTTTCGTTGAGTTCAGGCACCTATAAAAATTGAATGACAATGGAATGCCCATCTTTGACAGGACTAAACAAAAAAAAAGGGGGGGTACAAAGGAAGAACCATTCTGTGTTTATATAAACAGTACAGTTAGGATAAATATGCAAGATTTGCGCTAATAGTGTTTGGACAGGGTATTCTGTCAGCTTCTTGTACTATGGACAACCACTAGGAAGATTATAAGGCAGAAAGTATTGATTATTGAAACTGTACTATAACTGCCCTATTTTGCTGTCAGGAGATTTGCTATAGCAGTAAAATCTCTCAGGATGTTTTATGTGTGTCTTAATTTTCTCTTCATTTATGAAGGATAACGTTTTCACATATAGAGTCCTTGGCTGGCACTCTTTCCCTTTCAGCTCTTGGAACTTGCTGTCCACTCCCTCCTGGCCTCCACAGCTCCTGAGAAGAAGTCAGCCATTGAAGTTATTACGGACTGCTTGGATGTAACCAGCTACTGGTCTTCTCCCGGTGTTTCAGATTTCTGTCTTCATCTCTTGAAAGTTTGATGAATTCCTTACACGTGTAGCTTAAAGTTTTTAATAAAGAGCTTTGAGCAGTATTTCTTTGTTTTGTACTACTCGGAACTGAACTCAAGGCATTCACTATAAGCTATATTAGCACATCTTTTTTAATTTTCTATTTCAAGACAGGTTTTTGCTAAATCTGTATGCTTCCCTGTCTGGGCTTGAGTTTAAAAACCTCCTGCCCCAGACTCCCAGAGTGCAGGGACTGCAGGGAAATACCAACAGACCCAGCTAAATTCAGGAAGTTTTGAGCTACTCTTTCTGTAAATATTACTCCTTTCTCTTTGCTTCTGAGACTTCAATTATGTGTGTGTTGGCAGGCTAGATGACGTCTTGCAGATCCCTGAGCCTGTTTATCTTTTTTCACTCTTTTTTTTTTTTTTTTTTTTTTTTTTTTTTTTTTTTTTTCTGTTTCTTTCTTTCTTCTTTTAAAATGTATTTGGCACACGATGTCACTATGCAGCTCGGACTCATAATGATCCTCCTGTTTTGAGCCTCCCCAGCACTGAGATTACAGGCGTGCCCCACCGCACCACCACTGCACTGCGTCTTGGTAACCACTGGCCCACCACGCCCGGGGGCGGAGCTTGCCCAGCCCGGGGTACTGGAAATCAAACCCTGATCCCTGCTGCACTTGCCTGGGCAGGTGCTTAGTCCGCGGAACTTATCTGGCTGGCCCTCAGTTTCTCAGATGGTATAATCACAACTGGTCTGTCTTCAAGTTAGTCAATTACTAGTTCAAATCTACTATTGAAATTCTTCCTTCTTCATTTCGTTCTTTTACTTTTCATTGTCAGGATTTCTGTCTGGTTCCTTTTAATAATTCACTTTTGGATTCACATTCTTTATTTCTCATACTTTAATGCTTTGAATACAGTAAGTGTAATAGCTGCTTCAAAGTCTCTGTCCAATGAGCGCGACATCTGAACTGCCTCTGGTAAGTTCCTGTAACTGGGTTCCTTCCTCCACTTAAGTATGACCCAAACACAGGTCAGATTTACCTGCTTCTCTGTATGTCTTGCAATTTTTAAAAATTGAAAGCCAAGGGCCGGGGAGATGGCTCAGTGGAATAAGCACCTGCCTGGCAAGCACAAGGGCTTGAGTTCAATCTCTGGTTCCGCTAAAAAAAAAAAAAAAAAAGAAAAAGAAAACTAGACAATTTAAGCAATGGAAAGTGGCACTATGCAAATCAGAACCCCTTCCTTACACTTACAAGGTTTATTGCTGCTGCCTGTTTATTTAGTAACTATCCTGGACTAACTCTACATAGTCTGCATTCTTGATCATGTGAAATCTCTTAAGTCTTTGGTTTGCTTTGTGGTTTCCTAAGTGCCTTAGCTCAGTGTCTCTTTCAGCCTTCGCCAAGGGACTCCACGTCCACTGCGCTTGCCTTCAGCAGCCTGGCAGGATGATTCTGCATGTGTTGTTATTTTCTGCTCTCACAGAGTGTCACAGTCAGCTGGTGGTGAGAGATGAAGCCTCTCACTTTTTTCTGGGTGTAGGCACAGGCTTGCCTGGGACCTCCCTCATTTTCAAGAATTCTCCAGAGCTCCCTATTGATAGCGTACTTGAGAGTCAGCTTTCTCCGACTGTGTCAAAACACCTGAGGCAATCAGTTTAAAATGAGGAAAAGTTCATTTTGCTCATGGCTTCAGAGGTTTCTGTCCTCATCTCCTGGCAACTTTGCCTTTGAACCTGGGGCAACACAACATTGTGGCAGGAGTATGTAGTGCAGGAAGGTGTCCAGCTACGACAGCCAGGAAGCCAAGAGGCAGGACGAGGGAGCTCTGCAGTCCCATTCTCCCTTTAAAAGAGTCCCCAGTGACCTAACTTCCTTTCACTATGTCCCACTTCCTAAAAGTCTTACCACCACCCAATCGTGCCACCGGATGGGGACCCAGCTTTACCATGCGCGCCTTTGAGGGACAGCCATGGTCCACACTACAGTAGCACATCTCCCAGTCCTCCCCACCCTCCCTCCTTTCCCTCTTCCTTTTCTCTTGGCAGCCCCAACTGGTGTCGCTTCCTCAAGGAACTGAAATATTAAAGCAAGTCCTGATCATTGTTTCGGACAAGCATACTGCCTGCAGGGCTGCTTGCAGGGAGCAAGCTTTGCACCAAGTGGTCTTGAGCCCATAGAATACAATTTTTTCAGAAAGCTGTCAGATAAATCAAATAGTAACCTTAGAAAGTCAAAGAAGGTTGGAAAGATGACAGGACAAGGGCAATCCTACTTGGAGGCAAAAGTCATAGGCAGAGGTGATCCGGTATAAAAACTGGAAACCTGGGTCCCATCCCTGCACCTCAGGCTGTGCTGCCCCCCCCCCCCCAGGTGTGCTGAGCCAGCCACTGAAACCAGGCAGGGTGGCACAAGCCTGTAATCCCAGTGCTGGGAAGGCTGAAAACAGGAGGATCGCCACAAGTCCAAGCTGCAGAGCAAGGCCTTGTACCAAATACGTGAAATAAAACTTTAAAAAAGAAAAGAAAACTGGTAACCTAATCCGAAAGTCCAAATTAGAAAACATAAAAACAGAAGTGAACAATAAGTATCTACAGCTTTTCAGAGAGCATAAGTCACTGGTGAGACAGAATAAATGCAAGAAAATATCAACAGGAGAAGCATAAGTAATTGGGAATATACAGCAATCTTTTTTTTTTTTTTTTTGGCAGAACCAGGGATTGAACTCAGCCCTTGCACTTGCCAGGGAAGCACTTATTTCACCAAACCATCTCTCCAACCCCAGCAATGTTGTTTAAATGAAGATAACCTGTATAGTCTTAACATCTTCAATTTTAGGTGAGAGGTGGTAATTTAGTACCAGCCCTGCCACTCATAGGTATATGGGAGGCCGGTACATGAGCTTCAGTCTCTCTGTGACTCATTTTGTAAGGAAGTCTTGGAGTCAGTGTTTTCTAAATTTTAATCTTTTACCAACAACTCGATGTTAAAAAGCTGTATCTATGTAATGCTTCTCCAACTTACTTTTAAAAATAGATTTCCCTTTTAGATTAGAATATCAAAAAACAAAATAAAAAATAAACTAGAATATCAATGTAACATTTGTGAAATTATGAGCTTAATATGGGAAATTTTGTAATATTCATCAAACTAAATCTTATATCATCAAAATAAAATATTCTCTTCCATATACTACCTATTTCACTTTGGAAAATGCTGGACTCGAGGTCTGAGGTGCTTTCAGTTTCCGTAGTCCTGTGGATGGGTATTCCCCTGCCCGTCCCTGGAAGTTGGAAGATTATCTCACAGCATGTCTGTAAGAGGGAGGTGATCAAGAGTTGAGGATAGGCCGGCTGGAGATTAAACCTCATTGGCAGCAGCTGCTGAGTCGCTGACCTTTAGCAGCGGCACACAGTAGCTGGAGATACCTCAGGGTGCGGGTGAGCCCCAGAAATGTCCCTATCTTCACAAATAGCTGAAAGACTTTTCTAGCCCTACACACTCCCAGAACTAAAATGGCTCTGAAGAAAGGTAAGCCAATTGACTTTAACAATAATAACAAAGCCATTTAGCTTTATTTCCATGCTCCTTACAGCCTGCCAGTCTTCCAAAACATTTACTGAGTATCTACTATATTCCCACTATATCTGCAATGCTTAGCACTGGTTTAACACACAGCAAGGACTCAAATTAAATGAATGAAAAAATAAACCGCAAAAGCCAAGCTCATGATCCACTGTGCTGAAGTCTCAGTGTATTTGACTCCTCCATTAAAATTACTTCACTTCTGCCTTATAGATCTGAATCCGCTCCTAACATATCCTGTTGCATCTGCACATGGCCCTGTGATGTTATCAGTTTAACACATATGTGAGTTCTCAACATGAATAACCTCGATGAGTACTGTATAGTATTTCCATTGTAGAGTGCCAAACACAGAAGGTATATTCTGTCAAAAATGGCATAAGGGGACCAGGGAGACAGCTCAGTGGCATAAGCGCCTGCTTGGCATGCACAAGGTCCCACATTTAATCCTCAGGATAACAATAAATAAATAAATAAATAAAAAAAACATAAGGTCCATTTCCTAGGCTCTAAGCAAGACTATATTTAATTTATGGGAAAGAACAATGCTTTCTTAAATCTGAACGATTCATACTGAATGAAACATACATTCATTCCCCCAGGCAAAGTTTTAAGCAACTAAACTGAAGGTCAGACTTAGATTCCTTGAGGTAAGTGGTCTTCATCCCAAGTGCAGTGAATTACATTGGTATTCCATTCTCCAGGAACTTAAATCATTTGTTAGATGATGTGAAATTGTTGGTAATTACACTACAAAGAGCAATTATATGAACTTTTCTCATCCAAAGGCAAGTGAATGAGTCTCATCCAATATTCTATTAAGGAAATTTAACATTAAATACACTATTTTTATTTTGATTAAAAAGAAAAACAAAACTCTATTCAGAAATAAGTGGATAAGGTCACTAGTTTATGAGAATTCAGATCAAGGGCAGCTACCTGAGGCAACTCCATTTCCTAAGTGAAATGATTTCAGCGGGACCCCATGAGAAGGCCTGGGAAGACCTAACTCCAGACAGAAGCTCTTACTATCAAAAATACATGTTATTTTACAGTGCTTTGCAATCCTGAAATAACTGGTGGCTGTGTGATGCCAGATGTGACACATGTCATCTGAAACCTTACGTAAGACTATTCACATTAGGGTATGTTTGACACAGGAAATTTTAGTACACAGTTTGCATTTGGGCAATGGACCGACTGCTTGCTCTCACAAACAGAAACTTATATGGCCATGACAAAGGACAAGGTTCTGGAAATTATTTTTTTGTTCATTTTTAGTCCTGTGTGGGTTTTTTTTTTTCATAAATGTATACTAAATTTTAGTGACTTTCTTTTCTTTTTAAATATTTATTTTTTAATAATTTTATTGAGAAATAGTAATGAGACAGTTTTAAAACAGGTTAGTAGGACAGTTTCAATAATAAATACAGTGCCTATTGTCTTACTGGTTATTCATTGTACAAGATGTAGACATGATATCCTGTCCATAAACACTATTAGAGCAAATCTTTTTATTCATTGAATTAAGAAAATGTAGCTGTACATTTATCCTATTTTGAATATGTAGATACAAAATGGTCATTCATTCGTATCCCTTTTTTTTTGTTTAGTTTTATCAGAGAAGGGTATTCCATTGTCATTTAAATATTGTAGATGCATGAATTCAGCAAAATATTCCAATATAGTCCAGTAGTCCATAGTAGTAGTGGGTTGTCCTTAGGACTGGCAATGTCTGAAGTTGTTGACTTGAGCCTTTTACAGCTCATCATATCAACATGGCTTTACTTTATATACCTCGTTTTTATACTTTTCTGCTGAATGTTTAAGACCAATCTAAAGCAAGACATATATAACAAGAAATGTAACTTTTGTATCTGACAAGGTCAGTCAAGTCCCCTCAGGATTTATCCTGAAACTCTGTACTGCAGTTTGTAGATCCTTTGTCAGTGTCAGCCATGTGGATGAGTCACGGCCATTGCTTGGCCAAGTGACTTTATTTTCAAAAGTACAAAACTGAACGCTTTTCAAGTAACTTCCTTAAACAAAAACCCTAACTTTAAGACCCATTTCTTTACAAGTGGATGACAACTTTTAAAGAAACAAATAAGTGATGGTTCACACAGTCCTGAACAATTTAGAATCAAAGTCATCATGATATTATTAATAAATACAGCTTGAGGGAAATCACCTCTACCCACCCAAAGAAAGAGATTTGATTTGTAGGTGATGGGGCCATGATTCGAGAATGATTTGATATGACTGAGAGCAGAAATGACTTTGGACCTTTTGCTTTAATGTCATCTTTCCCATAAACTCCTCTGCTCCAGGTTTCTACTTTTCTAAATTGTTTACACCATGCATAGGGGCACAGAGTTTGCTTCAAGTTCATGTCAAAGCAGATGCCCTTACACAAGTCTGAGCAAAGAAGAAATGCATTCCTCATAGGGGCAAGTCCTACAAAGCTAGCACCTCACACTCTGGAGGAGCTGCTTTCTTTCAGGTCAATTCTAAAACAGAAAGGACATCTCTCTTTCCAAAGGTGCACATTTGAAAGATTATAAAACTCTAAAAACAACTTACTACCTATTTGGAAACTCATTCTTTTTTAATGTGAACAAATGAACACCAAAAATTTTTTCCTTTATAAAATTTGAAATTTGTCACCAAGAAGGGGAAAAACAAAAACCAGAAGAAACTATTTCTCTGTATCCTATTAATTTTTTTTCAAGTTTGGGGAATATGAATGCATCGTGTTAGGAACTTGTGTCCTGGACTAAAAGCTGCTAGCAATCCCTAGGTTTAATGACTAGTAAAATATGAAACCAAGAATATTCATGAGAAATACTTCACACTACTACAATTTGGTTGTACAGAGTATACAGCTAAATAAAGAATCGAAAGAATATTCAAATACAAAGGAAAGTGGATGTTTTTGAAGGGAATAAGTATTTGAATTGTAACAAAATTAAAGTGTTAAGTAGGAAAACAAAATTGACTATGGCTCAGAAAACAATTTTGGTGAGGGCAGTCTTGACAACCCCCAAGGAATTTCCATCTACAGAAGTGCTTCACTAAGGGAGTGTCTCCACAATTTAAGAGGTCTAAGATAAAGCTGAAGCAAAATTTCAATGGCATTTGGTCTTTTCAGTTCTTAAGGCATTTCCTTTGGCTCCTTCCCTTTTCATTTTAATAATTTATTCTATTTTCTATCCTTATACACACAAAACAAGCGTCCATTAAACCAGTCACCAAAGAAAAAAAGGCGCTCTTACATGCAGTGCAATCAACCTGAGAGTCAACAGTGACCACTCACATTTTTATTAATTATAACTCCGTGTGTGTGCATGCGTGCGTGCGTGCGTGTGTGTGTGTGTGTGTGTGTGTGTGTGTTTCCAGAAGAATCAAAGCAGGCGGACACTGGGTCAGATTAACAGTCATTAAACGAAAAAGAAATAAATATAAAGTTAAAAATAGAGGAGTGTGGTCTAACAATTGCGAAAAGCAACGCTCATAACCAGACTGTCATCTTAAAAAAAAAAAAAAAAAAAAAAAAAAAAAATTTCCTTGCTTCACATCTGATTCAAACAGAAAACCTCTTCCCTACTTTTTAAAAAAGTTATTCCACCTCAATCCACACTTTTAAAGAAGCACCCGCCTTTCTGCGTCTCATTCTTCTACAATCCCCTCGAACCTCTGGGAAGGATGGTTCACAGGATTACTCTTCCCACTGAAGCCAATTGCCAATTTCAGCTCAAACCTGTCACCGTGGGTTCAGAAAATGACACTTCGACTATCAAGCCCCCCCCCTCCCCGAAGCTCTTAAAAGATTTCTCCCCACAGGGGACGTGGACGTGTGTGATGCGGCTCTCTGCTGCAGCTCTCAGCCCTGGCAGGTGGCCTCCAGACGCACGCCCCACCGGACGCCGGCGGTGGGAGCGCAGGCGTCCTGCGCCCTTACCCACCTCTGCGCCCTCTCCTGCCAGGGCTGCTCCTAGATCGATCACGGGGTGCAGCAGAATGCGGGCAGCCCCGCTCTCACGCATCCTCGGGATGCAGCGGACCGCTGACCGTGCACCCGCGGATGGTGTGGGCAGAGAAAACAAGTCGCGCGTGCAAGACTCCAATGTGCGAATACACGCACAACTCACTTCCCGAGGAGCAGAAACACACACTCGCGAGTCCCTCGGTGGAGGGCGGACAGAAAGCAAGGGGCGGGCGTCGCGACCACAGTTGTGATCCTCAGTCTGGACTCAGTGTCCAGCGCAACCGGACCACCGCTCGGAAATCAGGTTTCTGCACAGCAAACAGCTGCTTCCGATTTCAAAGAAGTATAACAGTAATAATGAAAATAATAAGAATAAAGTCGTGGGATGTGGCAGACGGCGGGGCGGCACGGGGGCACTCTGCCCGAGGGTGACTCCCACCCTGAGCCCGGCGGGGCCCGCGCCCCCGCCCCCGCCGCTTCCTCTGCTCTCCCAGCCCCTTCCCC
This sequence comes from Ctenomys sociabilis, assembly GCA_004027165.1. Taxonomy (NCBI): domain Eukaryota; kingdom Metazoa; phylum Chordata; class Mammalia; order Rodentia; family Ctenomyidae; genus Ctenomys; species Ctenomys sociabilis. The sequence continues at coordinate 33,602 of PVKA01007296.1, forward strand.
CACGTGGGGGTGACGTCAAAATTCCGCGAAAAAGCCGCGTGGTAGCTCCCCAAGCGGAGGCGCGAGCCCGCCGCCCAGCGGTCCCCTCCCGCGTGTGCCCGGGGAAGGGCGCGGGCCCCTGAGGGCCGGTTCCTTTTCCTCCCAGGAAACCGGGGCCCCCAGCCTCCACGGCCTGGGCGCCCCCCGCCCCAAATCCCATTGGAAAATTTACTTTTAGAAAGCAGAAGCATTTTCACTGCTATTTTCGGCCGCGGAGGCGTGTCCTGAAGCTGAATCAGACAGGAAGAGGGGGAAGTGCGGGACCTGACTTCTCGGAGGGAGGGGTGCCGGGTGGGTGAGCCCACGGCAGGCGCGCGCCTGCCCCACCCGCGCCTCCTCCTGCGGCTCTGGGCCGCTCCTGCCCCGCGCTCCGATGCGCCCCGTCTCCGGTGTCCGTGCAGGACCCGCGCGCCCCCAGCCTCCTTCGGCCCCGGTGCGCTCCTCTTCCCCGCTTCCCTCTTTTCTTTCTCTCGCTGTTCCCCTTGGCTTTTACTTCCACCCCCTTCGTCCTGCGCCGTCGCCTCTCCGCCTCTACTGCTAAATAACCGTCGGGTTTTCGGTGTTGGCGGTGAGACCAACCATCTCTCATGAAGAAACATAAGCACAGCCCCATTCCTTGGGGTTCCTAGGGGAGAGCGACGCTCCTGCTACCCTCATTCCGAACTTGACACCAGTCTCCCACCTCCAGACTAGAGCGCTCGCGGGCGGAGGCGCAGGCCCGAACTCTTGCGCCTCCAGCTGGGAGCGGCCGCCGGATACCCCGGCTGCAGCCTCCGCAGGTGAGCTTAGGAGTGTGTGTGCTTAACCTTGCACAAATGCGCTTATAAATATCTAGACCCCGGCTGCACCCTACACCTACAGGGTTTTGTACACTTTCCAACCGAAACTGCAAAACGTAAGGGGTTGGAGGTGGGGAGCGGGCTCGACCGAGAATAAAAGTCCAATAAAATTTGTATTCGCTCGTTTATCACCGATCCTACAAAGGCCACGACTTTTGTCTCCTCAAGGAGAAAAAAAGAACCCTCCACTCCAAGTGCTCAGAACAGACACTCGCACTTTCTCTTCAGACCTAACGTGCGCATTGGCCCAACAGGCAGTGCGCCTGCTCCCGCGTGCTAGGTGGAGCGCTCTTTTACACGACAGGAAGGTCCCAGCCTCCTGGAGACATCCTGCCAACCCCCGCGCCCTCTCATGCCCCACCCCACGTGCTGGGCCTAGGAAGCGGTCCGGTGCGGATTCGATGTGCGGCTTCGTGGGAAGCACTGCGTCCCTGGGAAGAGGAAATTAGTGGTGCCCGGCCATGCGGGAAGCGCCCTTCCCTAGCCCGCCACCTCTCCCCACCTCCCCAGTCCCCTCCTTCTGGAATTTCCCCGTGCGCAAGGACTGGGGGAGGTGGGTTAAGAGAGAGGGCGAGCGGCCTGGCTCGCTGCTCCGGGACCAGCCACCCAGGTTGTCTGCGCCGGTGGGCGAGCCGGGACGACCACCCGCCTCTTCCCCGCCCCCGACGTCGACGACCCGGGTTAGGGATGCTATCCTGGAGGGAGGTCGTGCTCAGTTAATTATCCAGTGACGGGAACCTGAGATCTTTCCTGTCGAGTTAGACTTCTTACCCCTACTTTTCTCCCATCTCCTCGGATCCGCTCAAAGGTAGCCAGGGGAAGTTTGAGTATGCTTTTACGAGGTCTTAAAATGTAAGTTCTAGTCTGTGTCCAAGATGACTCAAAAGCTACAAGTCGGAAAGTCCGACTCAAGTCCGCAAGGATGAGCACGGTACCCAGCCCGAGTAGCATCCCCAGCGCAGGCTGCACTGTTTCGAGTCTGCGACGCGGGCTTGTCAGTGCGGTTTTCTTCTTCTCGAAAGCTAATGGCTTCCTCAGCAATTAAGCTTTTTCCTCGCCCG
>PVKA01007296.1:35640-78789 GCA_004027165.1 Ctenomys sociabilis
AAAAAAAAAAAAAAAAAAAAAAGAAAAGAAAGAAAAAAAAAAAAAAGTAATCTGCCCGGTAACAATCAGCGCGCAGTAGCAGGAGCCCCAGAGCTATTGGCTATGCAAATAGAGGGAGGGGAGACGGCGCCCCAAACTTACCCTTTTTAAAGCGATATTCTTCCTCCTCCCACCCACCCCTTCCGCCCCACCCTCGTTTAAAGGGGCTGGCCCCTGGGCTCAGTGCTTGCACCTCTGGTTTGTTCCTCCCCTCCGCTGCCTTTCAGGGAGCCCGGCACCGCTCGCCCGGCCCAGCCCCCTCCCGTCCCACTCAGCCCGGGCTCCAGGAGTCCCTGCTCGGGCCCCCTTCCCGGACCGAGACGCGCTCTATCGGCCTCCGTGCGCCCTGAGCGCACGGCCCACGCCATGTCCGTCGCACGTGCCAACCCGGCCCGCGCCGGGCTCCAGGATCGCTGGGCCCTGGCCCCCTCTTCCTCACGTGGAGCAGCTCAAAGGCGGGGTGGCAGGGTGGGGGGAGGTGGTGAGGAAACGCCACTAGGTCCTGGCTAAAAACAGCCTTGACCCCAGGATGCGTTAGAGTACACGTAAGGGCTGACTGCGCAATCGAAAGCCCTGGCTGGTGGAAAAGGCTCGAACTCGTAGGGGTAGGCGAGGATCCTGGGCTCAGGGCCGAAGGGGAGCCTTGGGCCTCCAGGGGAAGGAAGGGGTGCGTGGTGTGCGCTGGGGGTGGAGGGGGGCGTCCCTCCCCCTCCAGGCTGTTTCCTAGAAAGCTCTATCAGTGCGGCCACGCTTGGCGCAGACGCGTCACGGGCTTGTCAGCAGATGCAGGGGCGAGGAAGCGGCTTTTTCCTGCGTGGCTGCTAGACACGCGGGAACCACTGCTAGCCGGCCCCGGCCTGTGGCAGTCCTGGGCGTCTCGACAGGACACCCAGTGTCGCCCCAAAAAACGGGGTCCTTCTCCAGGACCACACCTTATCAAAGCAGAGGACCACCCTGGACACCCCCCCCCCATTCCTCTTCTTCCTCTTAATGCACACGTGTGCAGGGGGCAGAGGACGCTCGCTGTCTGGTCCCTCTGGGGCTAGAGAAACTGCTTCTTAGTCGTCAGGAACCTAAACTTAAAGGACAAACTAGTTGTGGGTGTGCGACGCGTCTGTCCCCCACCTCCATTTTCACTTAAGAGATCTGTTTCTACATTGCTCTTCCTGGGCTCAAGTCATCTACCCTCCACTCCTGGGTCTTGAACACATGAGACAGGAATATTATGGTCCAACTGAAGGAACCCAAGTCGGAGGGTCGCATTGTAGAGTAGGGAACCTAAGAGAATGTGCAAAATGGGAGGGAATCAGTAGGACCCCGCGGGTTTTGTGGGTTCCCCTATCGGGGCCTCTGGCATGCGGGGCTGGATGCAGAGAGAAGGCCTCGAAGAGCGAGGGAGGGGTGAGGAGCGGAGGACCGCGTTTGAAGTTGGGTCGGGCCAGCTGCTGTTCTCCGTAATAACAAGAGGGGAAAGGAGGGAGGGAGAGATTGAAAGGAGAAGGGGAGGGGAGGAAAGGGGAGGAGGAACGGGGAGGGGAGCGGGGCCGAGGGAGGAGACCTAACTGCCCGGCCAGCTTGCGTCACAGCTTCAGAGAAGAGAAGAGCGGCTGGGGAGCGCTGGGGAGCGCGAGGCGACTTTGGGAGGACCGGCGCGGGCCAGGCTCGCCCACCGCCCAGCCCCTCTGCTCTTCTCCAGCTCCCCTCTTTGCCCTCGTCTTTCCCCGGAAGCCCCCGACTTAGCCAAAGGAAGGAGGCAAGGGGAACCTTTCTCCTCGTCCTCTGGGGGGGGAAAAAGTGCAAGTTTTGTAGCCCAGAGCACGCCCAGGCGCGAGTGGTCTCCCAGCTGGCCATGGAGCTATTGTGCTGCGAGGTGGACCCTGTGCGCAGGGCCGTGCCGGACCGCAACCTGCTGGACGACCGGGTCCTGCAGAATCTGCTCACTGTAGAAGAGCGCTACCTACCGCAGTGCTCGTACTTCAAATGTGTGCAGAAGGACATCCAGCCCTACATGCGCAGGATGGTGGCCACCTGGATGCTGGAGGTAGGTGTGTGGGAGACACTGGCTGGGAGCCCCGGGCCCCACTCAGAGTCCCTGGCCCTGCGACCAGGCGGGCCCCCGCGCGTCTCCTGGCCAATTTGCGACCTGATCCCGCGCCCTTTGGGTGGCGCGACGCGTGGCCACATTTTGCTTAACTGGGGAAGGAAAATTTGGGACCTACAAGGCAGTCCCTGGAGCGGGGGTGGGGAGCATCCTGCACTCGTATGCCCGTGTGTGGCTTCCTCGTCCTCCCCCCCCCCATCACGATCTGTCTTTTGAGGAGCCGCGACTGTTTTCCGTGCGGCGAAGGGAGAAGGAACGTGAAAATTGGGACCCCCGAGTAAAAAGGCAGCCCCCCAAAAGGCCGGAGCAAAGGCATCCTGGCCTCAGGTCCCCGCATGTGGTCGCGACTCCGCGTTGGCACTTCAGGGAGGAGGGGGTGGGAGGAGGGAGGAGGAAAGAAACTGGGAATGAGAGAGCCCCGGAAGTCGCCTCGAAGAAGCGTGCGTTTTAGGGGAATCCTAAAGAAGAACTCTGTACCCTGCTCCCTCTGAACTTTGCTGAGTGAGCGGAGTGCCCACGTAGACGCAGCTCAAGACCTGCCATGGTTTCGCCATGTTGCTTTGCAAAGTCCAGTTGGGAAGACTGGAAGTCTTTGCCCGCTCCCCTCTCACCCCGTTATCCCAGTCCCCCCGCTTCTAGCCGTGTCCTTTCCCCCAGCCCCCAAGTCGCCGAGGTTACTTACAGTGTGGCCTTCGCGAGCTTCGGTGCGCAGATATGGGTGGGGTACGGGGGGGGGGAAGGTGTGTGCGCCGGGAAAGTCGGGGAATCCCTAAATGGGAAGTGGGAGCCCCCGAGAGCTCCGGGGGACCCCCGCGCCCACTGCATCCCGGTCGACCGCGCGCCCTCACTCCGGTGTGGGCCGCGGCCGGACGCTCCCGCGCGGCTTCACCCTATGCGCTTCCCCAGGGTTCCGAAGCCCCAGGGCCGAGATACAGACCTCCTGGCCCCTGAAACCTCCGTTTCCGGGAGTCGAGATCCTTCATGGGGTTTTCATGCTGAAAGGGCTCTGCTGGGATATTTCCTCGATTTTTAATTATTTTTTGAAACCTTCCCCCCTGCTCCGCGGCGTCCGCGGTCGCAGCGCTCTTCCTCCCCTCTCCCTCCCCCTCTCTGCCTCTCTCTGCCCTCCCACCCCCCAACAGAGGTCCCTGAGCCTCCGGGACCCCCCGGACAATTTTTCTAATTGTCGGGAATGATAGAGCAGGGTCTGAGGGTCCGGATGAGACCAAAAAGTAGACCTCTCGAGCTTCCAGAATATTTTTATTGATTTTTTGAAAAGATGACGAAATCCAAAAAAGAGTGAGTGAGTTAGAGTGCGCCGAGGAGGGAGCGGCGCGGCCGAGCGCGGGGCGCTGCGCCCCGCCTGCCCGGGGTCGGGGCCCTTAGTGGCTACCCTCCTTGGCCCCGTGGACCACCCAAACACTGACTGGATGCTCGGCGCACCCAAGTTTCTGCATCTTTTGTTGCTTTTCACTCTGAACTCCCCACAAACTGCTTTTTGTCCCCATACGTCGTGTTTTTCATCCTGTTTCTACCTTCCGACGCTGTTTTCACTCTTCTCGGCCTTTCTCCTCCTTCTAGGTCTGTGAGGAGCAGAAGTGTGAGGAGGAGGTCTTCCCTTTGGCCATGAATTACCTGGACCGCTTCTTGGCCGGTGTGCCCACCCCGAAGACTCACCTGCAGCTCCTGGGTGCCGTCTGCATGTTCCTGGCTTCCAAGCTCAAAGAGACCATCCCGCTGACCGCGGAGAAGCTGTGCATTTACACAGACAACTCCATCAAGCCCCAGGAGCTGCTGGTAAAGGCGCCCCCCTCTCTCCCCATCCAGCCTCATCCTGGCCTCCCAAGCCTAATTCGGGATCCAGAATCACGTCACCGCTGGAATTTGCACACTGTTAATAGACATGCCCCACAATAGGCAAGAACTGTTATTTAAGGTCCTACTATGTGCCAGCCCATGAGCAAAGCACTCAGGCTTACATACATGAATCCGCTCCTCCTGAAGTTTGTGGTGGCTACGCTCATTGCCCCCATGCATGTACACATGGGGGGGGGGTTGTGGAGCACATTAATTACTATCGCTAATATTTTAGTATCCACAGTTTCAAAACTGAACTCTAGAAAATAGTCGTACTTCTCATGAGAGGAGTGTGTTCTCCCGATAGGAATGTGTTTTGTCTCTTAAGCACCTAGGAGTCAAAAGCAGCATCTTTATAAATCAATGAAGTCTGGAGATACCAACACATAGTAGCTGATTGCTAACTAGAATTACACAAACTTTTGAATACAGACAAAATTTGGCTTTTTATTGGAAGAGCTAGAAGCCTGAGTTCCTAACTAGGGTGCCTGGGACCCCCCAACCTCTCTCTCTCTGTCTCTGTCTCTCTCTCCCCCATCCTTTTCCCCTCCAGCTTTGCTGATAGGATGACCATAGCCCTGCAGCCTGGGTTGGTAGAGAGGCCCCCAGACCATCTTCCATGGTTTGCACACCTTTCTCTGCACTGATTAGAAAAGCCCTCCCGCCACCTCCCCATCCCCCACCTCCACCCCTCACAGCTGGGCCAGGGCCGGGGCCTGCAGAAAGTGTGCCGGGACTGAACTGGCTTCTTTGTGAAGCGCCTTCTTTCTGGGTCTGTGCTGCCATCTAGTGGCAGACATGCACAAGGCCAGGGAGGAATCACCGAAAATGTAGTGGGGGCATGAATGACTTCACCTTTGAACCACTGCCAGACTTCTGCTGCCTCTGGTTTGGCCCTGGAGGCCCGGAAAGGTGCTTTCTTCTGGGAGATCTGCTTCCTTTAATAATGGTGCAGCACGGATGCTTAGTACCGTGCTCACATTCCCGGGGTTGAAACGGAGGCGGGGGTTTCCAGTGGTCTTTGAAGAAGATGCTTGTCGCATAGTGGATATGGAGTTTTTACTCCAACCCTCTGCAAAAAGCCGGGGCAGACTTAAAAGCTTGTTTTGTTTAATGTTTATTTTTCTCATAAAAGAACAGAAAAAAACATTGGTTCATGGTGCTTCAGTGGGATGGTGGCCTGGAGATATTCAAGCCAGCCCACTTCTTCCAGGACCAGCCAGGCTCATGTACACTGCTCCAAACAAGCCTGCCTTTTTCCATCTCTCACCTCTTTATCCCAGACTTGTGACTTGGAAGGGTCCTCCTGCCTGCTGAGGTTTAGCATCGGTCCTAGGCTTTGCAATTAATGAGACGAGGCTGCTTAGGGTGAATCAGAGCAAGGTGCGAGGCTGTGGAAGTCTCAGCCTTTTCTCTGAAGATAGTGATTAATGGGCATATCTTCGCTCTGATGGTGCACGATGGCTCTTAAGAAGGAGCTCGGCTGCGGGGGCAGGTCCGCAGGAGGTTCTGCATTGTCCCAAGTTTGGCTAGGGGTGCTGAGACCCCCGAGCAAGCACGCCCCCTCGTACCAGGTCAGCTCTGTGCCAAGCATGCTCGCCAGTGAGCACCCCGGCCCTTCGTCATGACAAGTCTGTGAAACACTGAAGGGAATGTATTGAGCGTTACATCTCTGAGATTTCTGCATGATACATTAAGAGGAAAATTCTAGCAGCAGAGAGAAAAACGGCACCTTTTTGGCACCAAGTAAAAGCCAGCTAATTGGTTGCCAAGGAGTTGGGCTTATTTTGCACTTTATCTATGTGCACCATTTTTCCATGAGGATTAAAAAGAGACAGAGACATACACAATACATAGCTACCAAAGGGTCACAGTGACCTTGGCCATATCTCCTTGTGGGTCCAACTCTCTGGGTGGGCAGGCTGCAGCATGGAATTCAGGGTCAGGTGGGGCTGCTGGAGAGAGGAAAACAGCTAGAATCTTGGCAATAGCTACCTGGACTCTCAGCATTTTCAGGAAACCCTCATTCACAGCACAAGAAGAGCATCAACAACTTCAAAGCGTCAGGGGCACAGGTACCCATGAGCCCACCTTCTAGTCCAGAAGCCCCACTCCAAGAGCAGTATTAAGGCTGGTGTGGCTCCTCAGCTGCGGGTTTTATACTCTTCTGTCTCCAGGAGTGGGAGCTGGTGGTGTTGGGCAAATTGAAGTGGAACCTGGCTGCAGTCACCCCACACGACTTCATTGAGCACATCCTTCGCAAGCTGCCCCAGCAGAGGGAGAAGCTGTCCCTGATCCGCAAGCATGCGCAGACTTTCATCGCTCTGTGTGCTACAGGTGAGAGCAGGCAGGGAGAGCAGAGCTGGGGGCTGGGGTTCCTGAGAGGCAGTTTTGATACTCAGGGAGGGAGCAGTCCTAAGTAATCTAGAGTCCGAGGTTTCATTCCTGGGTTGGTTGTTCTTGAACTTTATCAAAGCTGGTGTATTCTTTCACTCTGCGAAACCCATAAATGGTTTATGGGGACAGGTGTGGTAAAGGGAAAAAAAATAGTGCCTGTTAAAATGTTCTTTATGATGTCTAAAGTGCTCTTTGAAGATTATATATACTGCTCACCGATTGTATATAAATCTTTAATCTTTTAAGGAAAAAGATAGCTTGGAGATAAGCCCAAGAGGAAATGCAGGGGCTGGGGCAAATATAGGTTGAAGGAATAACATCAAGAGAAATATGTAGCTTTCCTGATAAGTGGAAAGGAGCAGGAAGGTGGTTTTTTTTTTTTTTTTTTTTTTTTTTTCTCTCCTGTAGGCTGTTTATAGCCTTCTTGCTGCTCCCTATGCTGGATGGGAGGGGGACCCAGTGCCTCTCAGGAAAGGTTTGCCCTCTGGGGCTCTGAGGCCCTCCCTGCATTCATGTCACTGCCAAAGGCCCCATGTCAGTTTCAGCTTCAGCCTTTAATTTATTTTTATTTATTTATTTATTTTTGGCAGAACTGGGGATTGAACTGAGGCTCTTACACTGGAAGCACTTATTGTACTGAACCTTCTCCCCAGCCCCTTAGCTTTGGCTTTTAACATAATAGTTGCTTTTTCCTGTGAAAAACTTTGCACCCAGGGCAGGGGTCCCAGGTTGATACATAGTTGTTGTTTACCCATTTGTTTTGGATTTCCCTAATTAACTAAAGGCAGTGGTTTGACAACATCTCACTAGAGTGAACCTTGACTCATCACAGCCAGGTAGGTGGGAGACCTCCTAGACCTTAATGACCTAGGACAGGTGTCAGGAGTTCATATTCTCACAATTAGGAAAATAAAGAAATAACTATCTGGGAAGACCAGGGGATGATTCAAGTTTATTGTCCAGGGATGGGGGAGGGATTAACTTTAACACCTTGTTACATGTTCATAAATAGGATAGGTAATTATGAGATGTTTAGTAGTGTGTATGCTGTTTGTTTACAGCCAGAAGGTCAGGCCCTGCTACTGACCCCTGGGGGACCTAGGCAAGGTATTTAACCTCTTGAACTTCATTTTCAAAACATACCTGTTACAAACCATCCTACATTAGCATTATGGTTAGGAAAATTAAAATCAGAAAGGATTCACACACAAGGGATTTATAAATCGGATGTGTAGGAAAATTCCATGGTATTGTGAGAAAGCCGCCCACCATATCTGCTTTTTAGCCCCTCTAGCTAAGGTGGTTTCGAGGATTTGCCGTTCCTTCAGCAGGGCTGTGTGTGGGCTTCACATTTACTCGCTGGCTCAGTGCAGGATTCCCGGCCTCCTCCTAATGGGTCGAAGGCCAGGCCTTCTTTGCGGCCTTCTACATTCCTGCCCGTGCATACCCCGTCGGGTCTCATGGTGCGCACGCGCGCTGCTGCCCCTCGGTGTTCTGCGGCTGCGGGAAGCAGCCTACGAAGCAGCCCTCGGCCTTTGCTGCCTTTGGCACACAGTCCTTCTTTGCTTCCTTCCCTTCTGCTGTCTGGCCAGGGCAGAGAGGTGGGTCCCTTGTTGACCTGTCACTTTGCCTCCCGGGCTTGGTAGTGGGGGAGGGGTCAGCCAGTCCTTTCTCTTTGGCCCTAGGGCAGCTGACCCCTCAGCCCTGGACTCCCTCTTTGCCCAGTTGCTGATGGCCAGGGTTCTGCTTTGGCCTTGTCTCTTGACTGATGGATCTTTTGGGGTCTGCTTGTCCTTCCCTCCTCTTGGATCTTGAGGGTACTGGGTGGGCTTACCCAAGCATGGGAAGACACCCCCAAATTCTGCATTGAGCAGAGGCCTGTTCTGGAATCTTAGGATCCCAACCCCCGCTCTTGGCCTTCTTGCCCAGATCCTTGGGGTGGCTGCCAACTCTGGGGCCAGAATCGGGAGCCTGAGATTTAGAGACTGAGGACAGAGGTCCAAAGAGAGGCGAAGCTGCCATGAGGGTGGCCTTTTGGGGGCAGTGAGCTAACCCCAGCCAGGAGGTAGGGAAGGATAGGAGAAAGTACACCTCAGTTGCATCTGAGCATGTGCCAAGTCCTAGCCCCATGGTGCATGCTGCTCAGAGCTGAGGGAGAGGAAGAGGTCCATTTCCCATGGCATTTTCTCCTCCATCTGTCTGTGGATTTGTGCAGATTTTAGCCAGTAGAGTCCCTGCTGTGTGGAGGTCTCCCCAGTAGTCTTGAGGACAATCCATAAATACCAAAGGCTGCTTATCTTGGAAGACACCCTTCCCGGAAAAGGGAGCTTCCACCTCACAGGACCAGAGGTGATGAGGTAAGAGCCTGGGGCATGTCTGGCCAGTAGCAGGTGCAGGTGGATCCGAGATCAGCAAGGAGGAGATCATACCCTGTGCCTCTGCCCTTCACATGGGCCTCTCTAGATCTCCAGAGGCTCTGCAACCAGGCCCTCGGGGCTCACAGTAGGGTGCAAGGGTAGGGGAGTCCGGAAGAGATGGTAGGTAGCCAGGCCTTGGGCTGTGGGGCTCTTTTATGGGAAAAGCTGGTTGTGAAAGAGCTGGCAGAGGTTTCTCAGCGTGCTGAGAGCAAAGTATGTGAAAGTGGAGAGCAGAATAGGCCATGGAAGTGTCGCCCTTGTCAGGCTCCCTCAGTTGGGCTCGGGTGAGATGGTGTAAGGGAGAGAGGTGGCCCTAAGATGGCTTCTGGGGGAAGCCTGCTGGCCCTCTCCTGGCCTGTGCCAGACCATGGAGGCTGCTTGGGAGTGAGGGTCTTCCAACCGCGGCAGGGAGGCAGAGCTTTAGTTCCTTCAGCAGCAGATATGAAGAGAGGACCAGCTGTGGTGGTCAGGGTCTCACTCAGGGTTGGGAGCTCCCCGCCGCCATGTCAGGCCCAGCCAGTGGTGCCTGTCGGCTCCCATGGTGCCCGTGATCTCATTTAAATTCAGACCAGGACAGGTCTGTCCCTGCTAAGCACCCTGCTCTACCCCTGTCTGTGCTATCTCTGTGCTAGGAGCTGCAGTGAAGGGTGGCACCAGCCTACATCACACCCGGGGTGGCCCAAACGTCCCCTTGCCCTGAGGCTAGCACTTCAGGCATGACAGAGGCGCTTGGTCTCTTCTTGAATCACTCCCCTGTGGGGATGCCGGTATAGACAGTAGCACCAGCGCCTCCATTCTGTGACAGTAAGGTGAATGAGTGCTGTTCCCCTCCTGCTCCTGACATCATCATTTACAATATTGTGGCCTTGGCCGTCCTGCCCAGGCCCCAAGAGGATGGGGGTGTTGGGAGTGGAAGATGTGCATATGGGCTGAGTGATGTCATCTGTCAGTCAATGAGTGCCCTGGGTTTGGCCCTTGAACTTCCACCTGGCTGCAGGTTGGAGAAGAGGGGGGCAGTCCTGGGTTCCCTCTACCTGGTGGGCAGGAACGAGGCAGCTATGCTACAGCCAGGCATCAGTGCTGAACTGGCTATACAGGGCCAAGCATAGGTGACTTGAACTCTGTAGAACCTAGAAAAGCTTACCAATCAGTGCAGACAATGTGGAGCCCTTCTCATGGCCCTTGCTCAGATTAGGGAGCCCCCACCCCCACCCAGAGCCATGGAGCTCCTTGGACCTCATGGGAAGCTGAGCAGCTCATCAAGGTCACAGAGTCCATGGCCAGGGCTGGGCTCTTCCTGGGGTCTTCTCTGCTTTCACACCTTGCAGTCTTGGTGTCCTATCGGGAGTGACCTTGAGCTCTCCAGCCTATGAGTACGCAGTTCTCTCACCTGAGGCCCTACACTCATAGGGAGGGACATGGCATAGGAGTTTCCCTTCACCTGCAAAAGGTGTTTGAAATTAAGGATTGTAGGTTTTTTCTGCCTTAGTCCTGCACCATCGTCCTCCCCAGCTGCACTGGGCACTGGGTGACTTCTGGGTGTGCCTGCACTACTGTGTCCCTGGCAGCATCTGTCCGCCCTTCCTCCTGTGTGCTTCTTCCATTCCCTGTCACCCTCCCACTTCTGACCAAGCAGCAAGAAACATAGGAGGGCTCAAGCCGGCCATTTCTGGGCCATAGACACGGGGTAGTGGACGGTGCTTCGGGAAGCGGAGCCCACACCTCTCCCTGTGCTCAGCATGCTCGGGCCTCACTCTCCCTGAGGAGACACCCTGGGTGTCTGCAGCAATGGGGCCTGCCCTTCAAACCCGGCAGGGAGTTTGGGGTACAAGGAGTCAGCAGTCGTGAGGGTGACACTGTGCTTGCGGAGAGCTGCGCTCTGCGTGTCCGGAAGCTGTTCTAATTCATCTCCAAAGGACATGCACCATGCAGTGCATGTGACTGTGATTGTTGTGTGCAGATGTGAACAGCGTCTCTTGGAGCTCTCCCTGTAGCACCCACCTCAGCACTGAAGACACCATGCTGCATAGCGCAGTTTTATTTTACATTCTTGGGGGGTGGGTGATCCATGCAACCTGGAGTCTGGAATAAGGGAATATGTTATAAAGAGATCATGATGCACTCTCCCCCATTGGACAAACCTCTGTATTTTCTTAGGACATTGTTATGCAAAGGAAAGTCTTCAGACTCTTCCACATTTACATGCTCAGGCCTCCATGTCTGTCTTGAAACTGGGGCTCTGGGCAGCCCCACCTATGGCTGTTGGCTCCGTCTCCTGCGTAGAACTCGGTTTCTCTACCACAGGCTGACAGGGCCAGGGCCAGGGGCTGGCTGCATCGCACCCTGAATATCATCAGGGTAGGTTACTGGGCAGAGACCAGAAATGTGTCCTCCTGTGGCCCATGTGGAGGAGACCTACAGCAGAGTGGGAGCAGGAGACCTGACTCTTACACAGTCGCAGGGTGGGAGCAGCACAGGCAGGGATGGAAGAGGGCAGGTGTTGGGGGTAGCACCATAAACCCAGCCCTTCAGGTGGAGCCAGCGAATGGCAGAGGGAGGGAAGCCAGGGAGGAACAGACGGCCACTTGGTGCTTTTGGGATTCAGCCGAGATGGGCGGGGAGGGCTGCGTGTGGCTCAGGGACCTGCGGGGTTTCTAAGATACCACAGGCTTAGCGCTGGGCAACAGGCTCCACGCCGAAAGTGCTTCCATAGCTGGCGTGGTAATGCATGCCTGTAATCCCAGCTATGAGAGGCCAGAGTGGGAGGATCACAAGTTCTGTGCCAGCCAGGGCAATTTAGGGAGACCCTTATTGCAAATTTTTTTTTAAAAAATGGGTGTGTGGCTCAGTAATAGAGCATCCCTGAATTCAATCTCTAGTACCAGGGTAGTGGTGGTAGGGCTTCCACAGTGTTTTTTTGTTTTTGTTTTTGTTTTTTTAATAGGACGTTGTATAGAAAGAAGGGAAAGCATTACAGTGAGCTGGATTGTGTGGATTTGGCCCAACATTTTTGTTATAAATTTGAGTGCATCTCATCTCCCCTCACATGTGCATCTTCCATTTCTGCATCCAGCAAATTCTTTCAAGTCCCTTGCAGCTAACGATACCTGCGGAAGACTTATTGCTGCCCAGAATTCCACCTGGGGTCAGGAGAGGAGAAACTGTGACCTCTGTAGCCCATCAGCAGCATGAGGGACCACTCAGACGCTCAGCCTCAGGTTTCCTGCGCACCACATCAGGGTGGTGGACCTTCCACAGCATGTGATTGAAAGTACTGCGACTCTTTATGGTTTTTAGAAGACGTAGTCATTATTCCCCCCTCAGAATACTCACCATCCCTTCAAGCACACTTACTTCATTGTTCTTACCACTTTCTGAAGCAGTTCTAGAAGTGTCTTTGTCCAATGTCTTTGTTTGCACTGTCCTGGCTGTCCCAGTGTCCTGAATCCATCCAAAACATTTACCTTTTCCCGTCACTTGGCTTTGGGGAAGAGCCCGAGGTCGCAGGGGCCAGATCTGGGAGGGAGAAGAGGCTGCACCACCATTTTTTGCCAGCCCGCCTTTCTGTTGCGTCCCGCCAGACGGCAGCACTCGTCATATTTTCAGTCACACCTCAGAGCCACGGAAGAAAACATCCAGGACTCCTTCAGAGAGTGACAGGAGTGCCCTAATAAGTGTGCCCACAGGGAAGGGGTGTATTTTAAGGGAGATTAGTGACAGTGTGTCTTTTAAGGTAATAAACTCTCAGAGTTGAAACATCCAGTGTAGTTTTCCATTGCCCCTTTTGTGGCTGGAGCATGAGTGACATAGGATAGAATGTATGAGATCCCTTGAATGTGGGTGACAATTCGGCAGCTCTTGTTCATGCTTCCCTGGGTTCTGTCCTGTGTCATAATGTCCAGAAGGTCCTCAACATGGCCTTGAAGTTGATGGTGGTGTGAAACCCTGCCTCCCTTCCCTGTGCTGGCGCTGCGTGGACTTTGTTGTTTCTAGAACATTGGTTGGGTCAGTTCCGGGTGCCAATCCAGAGACTGTGGCAAGATCACAGCAGGGCTGTTGTTCTTTGTTGCCTGAGTCCCCCACCTGCATGCCATGGGGGTCCCCTTCCCCGACAGCCTCAGCCCTTCTCTGATCTGTTCCATCACTCTGACCTTGCTGTCTCTGCTAGGGCAAGAGTAGTCCTTTACGTGTGACTGTGGGAGCCAGAGGGCCAGGAACTTGAGCCATCTGTGATTCACTGTGGACACTTGAGATGAGCTCTTTCTTCCTTGTGTCAGTATCTTGTTTAAAATCTCAATGAAGGGGCCAGGGAGATGGCTCAGTGGAATAAGCACTTCCCTGGCAAGTGCAAGGGCCTGAGTTCAATCCTCAGTTCCACAAAAAAAAAAAAACCCTCAGTGATCCCTAATGTTACCCATAAATAAAGATCTTGCCATATATGTACCTGAGTGAGGGGTCAGGGCCATGCCTGCAGCCACCCCTCTGCCTTCCTCCTGCTAGGGATCTGCAGGCTGCCAGGCTATGCCAACCACAGCCTCTGAGTCCCCTGACCTCTTCCACTGTTTCTTGCAGACTTTAAGTTCGCTATGTATCCGCCGTCGATGATCGCAACTGGAAGCGTGGGAGCGGCCATCTGTGGACTCCAGCAGGACGAGGACGTGAGTTCACTCACTTGTGATGCCTTGACCGAGCTGTTGGCCAAGATCACCAACACAGATGTGGTAGGTGCCAGCCACCTTCCTGGTCAACACCAGGTGTCTTTCCTCACCCCCCAGGAAAACAACTGTTTTGGTTGTGATGGGTCAGAAATTTTGGGAATTATTTGGTGTCTGTTTTCTGAGATCCACACTTAAAGTAGTCCAGGATTCAGCAGATGCAGCTCCTGTCAAGGTAATGAAAGACTACGCCATAAAGTGTAGACAGAGCTCAGCAAGCCAGAGGGAAGGGCTCTCCACTGATTTCCTTCTGGTGCGGGCTTGCCTTGCCGGTGGACCAGAAATCCTACTTTGTTTCCATTTCTGTCCACCTTCACAGTGGAGATCCTGGGACCTGCTCCCTGAGGGCAATAGGTGGAGAGGGAGTGGGCAGGCTGACGCCCGGAGTCCTGGCAGGCAGCAGGGCCTCTCCAACTCTGCTGCCTCGTCCCTATTCATCCTTGTAATGGGTTAAAAAGCACTCTGAAAAGATAAAGTGCTGCTTGAATTCAAGACACTATTATTAGCTATTGACTTTTTCCATTCTCTGGATGGCCCTGGGTGGTTGTTTCTAGTTGCCAGAATTTGGAGATTCTTAGCAAAAAGCTTCTGAAACACACTAGAGGAGTGCAGTGAGGCCCTGTCCAAGTGGTGTGGTTCCGAGAAGCAGCACAGAGGGCATCTAGAGGCATCCTGAGTCGGGCAGAAGCTGGGCCTCAGCCCCCAAGCTCTGACTCCAGCCCGGAAGCTTCCCGTGCTTCTGCTGGAGCTCCGGGGAGCTTTTTGTGTGGAAAAGGCCCTTCGTTGAAAAGCAGCTCAAGAGAGGGGTGGTGACTTTGTAGCACTTGGGTGGCACCACAGAGAGGTTCAGGAATGCAGGGAAACTTTGAGATGACACTCCGGATGTTCCAAGGGAATTCAGAGTGCCCTGTGTGGGGATTTATTGAGTTCGGGTCATGTGATGTGCAAACTGGGGCTGCTGCCTCTCAGGCTGTGCCTGGAGCCCTGGGCCATAGCTTGCTGGCTCTCTTGCCCACCCACCTGTAGTTTACCTTGGCATTTGCTGCCTGCTCAGAAGAAATGGCAGGTATTCCAGGGCCTGATGAAAGAAATCCTGGGTCCTTCTCTGAACTAGTTTTTAGATGGTCTGCAAAGGCTCCATCAGCACATCATGAAGAATTTTCTAATCCTCCTGTGGACAGAGCTGAGCATTTATAGCAATGGTCCACTTCCTTTTCTCAGTGCCTCCTGCTAAGACTGCCTTATAAGTAGGATAGTATAGCCAGTTGAAGATAGGCCCTTCCTGAGCCCTTGGAGACACAAATGGCCCTGACAAGTTAACCCTAGGCATCGTCACCTCTTTGAGATATTTATAAACCTGCTCTTTCTGGCCGATCGCCTCACCCCATCTCTAGCCTTCTCCCACATCGCTCTCCCTATCCTTGGACAGTCAGTGTCTTGGTTTTCATGATCGCCAACCTATCTGTCACCTATTGGAGGGACTTGTCCGCTCTTTAAAGAGACTGTGGCACAAGCCTACTCAGGACCCAGGTTAGCAATCGCAGCCATGGGATTGGTGTTGCTGTGTTTTTGCAGTGTGTGGCTCAGGCTGACCTCAAATTCAAAGCAATCCTTCTCAGAGCCAGGATTACAGACATGTACCACCACACCCAGCTAAGGTACCTCATTTTCATAAGGGGCCTCTGCTTGCTTCTTAAGCAGAAATCCATGTCCCTGCTTTGTTTTCACAGTAGGAGTGGGAATAAACATTTAAATATTAAAAACCAAGCATGTACAGAGTTAATAGAATATAAAAGTCACACCGCTTGTTTAGGTAAACATTTGAGCAGTTCCGAGCCTGCTTCTGCTCCCCAGAGGATTGCTCTTGTTCCCCAGAAATGTTTTCAGTGGAGAGTTTGAGCTGATGTGGGCTGGGCCGCTCACTTGTACAGTCTCCTGTCCATCCGCTGGGCTGTCTGCAGCCCTGAGGTCCAGGGCAGATCATGGTAGTGGGGCTGAGAACGCACTCGGATTTGGGAGGTGGCCTTTGCTCCCTGAGCTGCGTTTACCATCTCTGGAATCAGAATGTGGTGTATTTCCAGTGCTCCTCCATTCATTTCTGAGCAGCCTTTTAAAGAGCAAGGTGGTACACACTGATGTACTGTGAGGCACAGAAACACTCAGGCCTGGTCCCGGGCCCTGTCTTGTGAGCTGAGGGTGGGTGGAAGGCAGGACATGGAAAGCTCTCGCCTCAAGGAGCTGGCTGATACAGAAAATCAAGAAGTGTATTACAATTCCTGCAGGTGAAGACCATAGATAAGTACGTGCTGTATAAATGCAGTAGTGCATTAGCGCAAAGGAAGGAGCTCATGAGCCTGATATCAAAGCAGGTCTCTGGCAGAGTGCAGTTGGTAGTAGATAATTATCTTGGAAACGAAAGTGTGGTACGTGTATGCGTGCGGTAGGGTGCTGTGCACTCTTAAAAAACAAAGGAAATTCTGTCACAGTACGGATGAGCCTTGAAAGTAGTGGCACTGAGCCAAGAGAGCCAAGCACAGCAGACAGGACGTGTGAGGTGCCTGGAGGGCTAGCTGGGCACAGAGGATACAAGGTGGGAGAGCGTGGCCGGGACTCCAGGGAGCGGAGGAATTGGTATTTAGTGGGTACCAGGCTTCTGTTTGGGAGGCTGAGAAGCTCTGGAGTGGAAGAATACTGGTGGCTGACAACTACATGAATGTGCTGAACACCAGTGGAAAATTGTGAAATTTATGCCACATATTTTGTTTCAGTAATCTGTGTACATACATTCCGTGTGTGTGTGTGTGTGTGTGTGTGTGTGTGTGTGTGTGTGTGTGTGTGTGTGTGTGTGTGCCACCTCCTCGTTATGAGGTGCCTGTAAGTTTCTGTTGAGTTCTCTCTTTTTAGAAGTCAGGTACGCACAGACCCCAGATCTAGTTTTGATCCTGGCTCCCTTTGCCAAGGATCAGAACTACAAGGCTGCCCCTAGGCTGACACCTTGCCACCCACTGCCCATCTCCCACTTGTGATGCTTGCCCCCACTTCGGGTGGGCATGGGTTGTCCTGATGCAGTTATGGAGAGGGTATCCACAGTCCGTGCAAGATTGCCAGACAAGTCCCTGCAACTTCTCAGCCCTTTGCAGTTAGCTGGGACAGAAGGGACCACGGAGCTCTGAGAAAGTGGGCCTTGCTGCCCCATGTGGTTGCCAAAGTAAACTGGAAAGCTCCATTCCAGAGAGAAAGTGAGCAAGCAGGCCGACTGTTTCAGGGAAGAAGAGTCTCAGAGGGTGATGTATTTTAAGTACTTTCCCTCCCAGTCCTAATAGTTGCTAAAAACAGACAGCAGCCGGATAGGCTGGCCTGGGGGGGACTTCTGCAGAGGCTTCCGTTGCCAAGGGTAAATCAGAGCAAAACGGAGGGGCCCTGCCCCTGCAGAATCGGGGTTCCCCTTCCGTCCTCGGCACTGCACTCATGCCTGGTGCCAACATTTACCTCACTGCTCACTTGTCTATAGGACCCTTGAATGAGTCCCAGCTTTCATCCAGAACCGGGCACAGACCCTGGGAGCGAGGCTGGAGAGGGTGAGGGGGAAGGAAGTAGCGGGAGACAAAGGGTTGCAAGTGTGCTCTCACTCATCCGCGTAGGCTAGAAAGCTGTGTCTATGGCTGTAATGTATTATTTGACAGAAATTGTTATTGGGGTCCTCTGCACGTTGCCTGACTTTGTCTTACATTGAGTCAATGCATTTTCACATTTTAATGATACTTCACTAGTTAAGAGCAAGACAGAACACATGTTGCTGGAAGATGTTTAGCACAAGGGATGTCAACGCTGGGTCATCTGGTCATTATACTGAGTCTTTTCTATCCGGGCTGCATCAGGACTCTTGGTCACATTCTTAAGCGTAGCCCAGAGAAGAATCCAGAAGTCTCTTCCTCAGGGTTGGCCTGGTGTTTCAAAATCCTGGTTGTCAGGGAATCAAGGGGTGGAAGAAGGCTCCCCTTGGGCCACATACTATTCAAGTCTCCAGCACCCCTGCCGTCTCCCTCTGCTGGAAGCCCAGCGTACCCTCAGCACACCTGGTGTGCCTACCGCAGGACCTTGCATGTCTGTGGTCAGGACCCTGGAGACCCTGGCCAGGAGGGAGCTAGGGGTGGGGACATGGACCCTCATGCACACCCTGTCTGCCTTGCTCAGCAGCCTCATTTGTTATGCAGGGAATCCAGCCAAACAGTCTTCGAAGAAAGGAAGAATGAGATAGTTTCCTAAGTTGTCTCTGTCTAGAGTTGGCTGGGCCTGGAGCTCATTCAGCCTTTGTGCCCCTGTTGAGTGCTGTGCGTGTGTGGTGACAGTGCCCGATGCGGTTACACTGGGCTCATGGTAGGAGATCCGCCGCAGGCCCATTCATGGAACAGGGGAGGGTGCAGGGCTCGGGGCCTGAGCCAGCAAATGGAGGAAGTCCAGTCCCTCCACTGAGCTCAAGCTGGATCACAAATGCCCCATCAGGACTGGGGCTGGGCTGGGCTGCGAAGTGGAGGGCAGGGCTGTGTCGGGGTTGGAGGGCTGCCGACCTCCGGGGCTGTGAGTGCCACCTGCCCGGCTGGCAGACGAGCGCTGTGGTCTTCCTTTTAATCAGCTTAATTTGGAGCGTTTTAGCACAAGGTCTGGTGCAGTGGGCCCTGTCACCAGACTGGGATCCTGGGGCCATGGGGCCTTATGTCCCAGGCATCTCAGCCTGGGGGACACTGTCCTTTTTCTCTTCCTGGCCACTTAGGCTGTGTCTCTTTTCCCTAGAGACAGTTTCGCCTGTGTGTCCTTCCTGTAACCCTCATGATGCCGAAGCACACAGTGCTTCCAAGCATTCCAAGCATTATTTTAAGGTTTAGTTTTTGCCTGTGTGTGTGTGTGTGTGTGTGTGTGGTTTTTATTTGAGACATGGTCTCACCTTGTAGTGCAGGCAGCCTCCCCCCAGCGCTGGGATTACAGGCATATATAGATTCAGGTCGAGTCCACATCACGGGGAAGAAACTAGCCACGGTGGCCCTCTGGACTCCAACTCTCTGCTGGAAAAGAGGGTGTCTGGTGGTTTGCCCCCGGGCTCAGGGCAGCCTGCAGCGTAGCAGTACGGCTGGCTTGGATGCACGGCAGCAGCTGCAGGTCCACACCTCTCCTGTCTTCACCCTGTGAACAAGACAGAGTCCTGAGGTATTGGGGTGTGAGGTCAGGGGGCAGATAACAGCACCCATGCAGCTTCTCCTCTCCCTTCCTCTCCCACTGCTTCCCAAAAACTCCACAGGCCCTCCAGTAGCACATGAAGGTCCTGCAGAGTTAAGCGAGGTTGTTAATACAAGAGCCTGCAGCCCTTTCTCCAGGGAGGGGTGCTGCTTGCCCCATCTGCAGAGAGTAGAATGTTGCAGCCATTGATACCAGACAGGCTCTGAAGATTCTCATCAGTCAGAACTGAGGACTCCTGTAGGTGAAACTTGACCTCACAGTCTGGTGTGGCAAACCTGGCCACTACTGAGGCTGAGGTGGGAGGGTCAAAAGTTCCAAGCTAACCTGGAATAAAATCCTGTCTCAGAACAAAATTTCCGAAGAAAGTCAACAACAGAAAAGAATGGACATGTATCTCGGTGATAGAGT
This sequence comes from Ctenomys sociabilis, assembly GCA_004027165.1. Lineage (NCBI taxonomy): Eukaryota > Metazoa > Chordata > Mammalia > Rodentia > Ctenomyidae > Ctenomys > Ctenomys sociabilis. The sequence goes on from PVKA01007296.1 coordinate 54,807, forward strand.
ACTTAAAAGGCCCAGCCCATCAAAGCACATTGTCCCTAGCACCAGTGAAGGGTGACTGCCAAGCAGGGTGGGTGTGAGGCCTGGAGGAGGGCTGGTGGAGAGCCCTGACCGGTTAGCAGCCGGTCCTGCCCCAAGGGAAGCTCGAAGGCCACAGGGCCTGGCGTCTGGAGTCACCGCTTTTAGTCTTTTTTTTTCACTCTTCTGGGAAGAAGGGTCAAGGGTCAAGAGCCAGCTGGTGTCAGTGATGGTTGGCTTTGGGTTTGTTTGTTCATTAGTCTTAATATTTTACTGTATTTTTGTTTTTGTATTTAGGGAAGGGTCTACAGGGCAGGGTGTTCAGGGTCTGCTACTAGATCAGACCCCTAGTGATTCTCCTGTTTACAGCCTCCCAAGAGCTGGGATTACAAGAACTGGTCACTACACCCAGTCTCAATTGCCATCTCATCATGCCCCGGGGGTGGGGCCAGCAGGACGAGTTGAGGATCTGACCCCTGACCCCTGAGCCTGCCTGTAGGCACTTTAATCCTCTGAGCTATTTGGCCAGCCCCTTGAATTGGTTTTTAGGGAGGTTTATTTTTTGTGTTTTGGCGCTGAGGACTTGAACACAGGGCTTCCAGCTTACTAGGCAGGCAGTCTACTGCTGAGCCAAATCCCCAGCCCCATCACTGATGGGGGGGTTGGAGCATTGAGGGGAAGAGAGAGGGTGTGTCCTGTGTGGAGTCTGACACCTCCTGTGCGTATCCCTGGCTGGACCTGAGGCCTGCATGCCCCTTCTGCATGTGTCACCTCAAATCCACAGCTCTAAGTGTCGAGAGGAGCAGCTGCAAGGTGTGGAATTCCTCCTGAGGGACTCAGTCAGTCGGAGTAGCTGAGTGCGCAGTTGGAGGCTGGTGTGTGGTTGCTGCTCACCCAGGCTCACACCCCCAGCCTCCACAGCCCACCCTGGGTAAGTGCTGGCCCACACCCAAGGCAGACAGTTCAAGCTGGGATGCTGGTCCCTGCTGGTCTGGCACTGAGGGTGGCTAGTGAAGCAGGATTACTTTTGTTGTTACAGAATTATATCATGATCACTTACAGATTGTTGTATATCTCAGTGCTCCTTTAAGCATTTTGTCATCCGCATTTTCCATGTAGAAAAATGAAATAGTGTTAGCTCCTACCTGCTACAGTGGGCAGGCAGCACGTCCCACCCTCATTGACATCATTCTTCCTTTGTTTGCTTCTGGAGACCGTCTCACTAGTAGTCTAGGCTGGCCTTGAGCTCACAGCGCTCATCCTGCCTGGCCTTACTGGCCTCTCGTTTCCCATGGAACCACAACTCTGCCCTAAGCTCCCAGTCCGTTGTGTTCCTCATCTTAATTTTCATGAAAAGCTCTAGTTTCAAATGTAGAACGGATGTGAGACGGAAAAGGGAAATTGGAACTGGGGGGCAGACTGGAAAACTTGCATCGTTCATGGTTAGCTCCCAACTTTATTTTAAGTCTTTGGAAAATCAAGGGCTGGCCAGATAACAGACTAAAGCACCTCCTTGGGCAGAGTGCAGTGACTGGGGTTCAATGCCATCCCCACCCCCAGGGCATGCTAAGACTGCAGTTGAGACTGGGCCTGGTGGTGCATGCCTGTAATCCCAGCAAAAGTGTGATCTACGTAGTGAGACCCTGTAGACCCTGTACTAAATACATTTAGAAAAGAAAAAGAAAATAGAGATAATACTTTCCCACTTGGCAAAATATAAAACCTTTAGATGGTGAAAATTGTCTTAGTAACATGCACCTTGAGGAAATGTGTAGTAAACTGCAGGGGCCTGGAGAAATGGGTTTCGGCACGCTTCCATATACGTAGGGCTCTTGGGGAGTGTAGGAGGCAGCACACTGAGGAGAGGCTGGGCAGCACCTGCCAGGAGCAGGCTCCTCGTGGGAGCCACAGTCCCCTCCTGTGACGGCTGGCCTGGCACTGCATTCCAAGTCACCCCGCTCTTAGCAGCTTCTCCCTGGGGCAGATGCACTGTGGATTTTCCCTACCAAATATAGACTAATGAAAACAACACAGCAAATTTTTGCTTATTCCCAAATTGGACAAGCGCAAGCATCCAGAATTTCATAAACATTCTGTATTGTGTTTTTATGAGAAGCAAGGAGAAAGCCCAGGATTTTGTTGTTTCTTATTTGCGTGGTTCAGTCCACCTCCCTACCTGTTCTTTGCATGGAGCTGTGTCCCATCTGGGCCTCTGCTGGGCCTCCCCTGCTCTGCCGTCTTCCCAGGCAAAAGCACAAGGGGGTCCTGTATGAACAGGAATGATCACACTCGGGAGGACCTTCTAGCTCAGAGCAGGGCACTCAGAGAGTTCCAGCTAAGACACATGTTATGAGTATGTGATTAGGGTTGGGCAATAAATCCTTGCAGCTGCTGCTGCCCATGTACTTCCCTTGACGTGGTAGGGTCTTCTGCCAGTTGAAGTCCAGCTCTCCTTTAGTTCTTCAGGAAAGTGAGCAGAGTTGTGCAAGTGAAATGATATCTGTTGTCTTCATGGGGTGCTCTGTTCCCAGTGCACCCCACTCACAGCTCTTGTCTGGGTCCTGCTCCATCCTCTAGGATTGTCTCAAGGCCTGCCAGGAGCAGATCGAGGCTGTGCTGCTCAACAGCCTGCAGCAGTTCCGTCAGGAGCAACGCGAGGGATCCAAGTCAGAGGATGAACTGGACCAAGCCACCACGCCTACAGACGTGCGGGACATCGACCTGTGAGGACACCGAGGGGGCCCCCCGCAGGAGAGCAGGAGAGGCGTGGTCAACATCTGCTCTCGCCTCTTTCTGGTTGTTTTGTTCTTTTATGTTTTAGGATGAAACTTAAAAAAAAAAATTTGTTTTGACCCCACCTAGATCATATTTAAAGATCTTTTAGAAGTGAGAGAAAAAGGTCCTATGAAAACAGAATAATTAAAAGCATTTGGTGCCTATTCAAAGTACAACATAAGGGAATCCCTTGTATATTTGAAGTTACTATCTGACTATGTAAAAGTAATAGTAAAATACTTACGGGAAAACCTGCAGAGTAGCTAGAAGATATGTACACCTGCAATATGGGGACAAATTAGAGGAGACTCTGTTTTTGATGTTGTTGAACTAGCACATAGGCTCCTTTCAGAATAATTGCAAGAAATTGTATGTGCCATCAATGGCAAGGTCAGATCGCAAAGCAACGAACTCAAGAAGGAATTACAAACAAGGGACATGGTGGGGAGGGGGTACAAACATCTGTCCACATGACAAGCATTTGCATGCAGAAACACCTTGCTGCCAAGCCACGTGTTACTAAGCAGGAGTGTTGGTGGGTTTCTGCGTTCGCGTTTGTACTTTGCTGTCTACAGTAGCTGCTACCTAAAAGAAGTCGTGTTTTGCCAGTGGGCCACAGGCGATTGGCTGCCGGGTTTCACGTTTGGTGACTTCCTTCTTCCAAACATGGTTCTTTGCAAAAACTGCCGTATTGTTAGCTAGGAGAGAAATTTAGCTATGGGCCGTGGTCAAAACTCATCTGAAATAGAGGCAGACAGAATCCCAGGGTGGGACCTGAAATAGAATCTTCTCTTCTGTCAAAGAGGGTGAGGTGACTTTGGAATCCTTGATTAGGAAAAAGGTTGTTTTGGTGCTGATTGGCGTGTCTGGTCCACAGTTAGCATTGTTATAAACCATTCCATTCGAAAAAGCACTTTGAAGAATTGTTCCCAAGGGGTGGATGGGATGGTTTATGCAAATCACGCTGAATACACCTTCCCTCTTCTCTTCGCCCTTTTGCTTCCTGCCCCCAGTCTGGTTTTGTTCACTTGGAATCTGATATTTTCTGGTACGGAGCCCTGCTATCCCTACCAGGGCTGCAGGGACAGTCCTTGCCACTGTCCTTCCCATCGTGACACGCCTTGGACACACCTCCAAGCAGCTCTGTTACCATTGCTGTGGCATAGAAGGATCTGAATTCCCATCTGTAGCCTTCCTCTTTGGACATGGAAAGAAAAGTTATCGTTGGTGCAGAGACAGATAGCTGAACATCAGGGTGTGGCACTTTGTCCCCTTTTCTGTTTTTTGTTAATTTTATTGCAAAGCTGTATTCAATGTACGTACTTGAATTTCCTTTTTCTCTCCACTTCTTAGAGGTGTTCAGTTAGTTTGGAGCCACAACTTGGTTTTTTTTTTTTTTTTCTTGCACAATGGTAATTGACAGGTAATGAAGCTATTTGTTAAAATATTTGCTTTTTTTTTTTTTAAGTAAAAAAGAAAAATCAGAACAGTGCTAATTTGAACAGTTATTTTATATGCAGATTCTGCCTATTTCATAGTGTGAGGGTTGAAGATGGAGAAACATCTAAGGGTCTCTTATCTTTCATTTTATTTTGTTCGGTTTATTATTATTATTTTTTTGCGCTGCTAAGAAGCTAAGATCGTTCATCCTTATTCACATTAACAGTACCTAGCTGTAATGTTCACAGAGTGTGCTGCTATTTTATAAACATTTTTATAATATATTATTTTACCGCTTAAATTCAAGTTCTGAAGTAGATGGTTAAGATATGAGTTCTTTGTACTGGAAAAGCCCTTCCACAGTTCGCTTCCTTCTAGTAGCATATTCATGGTTTTTCTTAATTTTTTTTCTTTTTGTTTTTTCTGTTTGTGTCTCTTCCTCTGATCACATTCTTCAAAGACAGAGCATTCTTTACCTCAGGTTTACTGGACAAAATCAATACTACAGAGGACAGTGATTCACAGTTTTTTGTTTTTTTTTTTCATAATACCTCACAACCATACAGTTTCCACTTGGGAGCACACCAGCAGGGGGAGTGGGGCACTGCGGAGGCGCGGTTGGACACTCTCCCTGTGCAGGCGGGCGTTTGTCCCTAGGTCTCACACCTAGGGACCTTTTCAGTCCTAAATGTCACCAGGCTCATTTTCACTCTGGCATCTTCATCATGATGGAAAAAAACGCCTTGAGCCAGCAGTGCCTCCCAGCCCTGCACACACAGGCACACATCGACGTCTAACAGACACCCATGCAGGGGGTCCAAAGCCATGGTCCCAGCAGGCTGCAGGGAGAGCACTCGTCACCTGCAGGTGTAGCTTTCTAATACGTAGGACTCCTCCGTCTCCTCCGTCTGCCCCCTTCCCTGGCACAGACAGGATTAAGATCAGCTCTGAGGCTTCATGAATCTGTGGGAAGGTGGAGTCTGCAGCACTCCTGGTGTTGATTGTCCTGTCAGGTCCCCTGTGGGGTGGCGCAGGAAGGTGCCATGTCGATGGGGCAGGACCGGAAGGACAGGTGAGGGCTCGAGTGAGTGCAGGATGCAGGTTGAGGGCAGGTGGGCAGGTGAGGAGTGCCACTCTGAAAGGACACAGTTGCACACGAGCCAGTCTCTGACAGGAGCGTAGGGTAACTACCGTGACCCTAACATGCAAAGTTTTCCCACGGGGCAGTAGAAAGCGAATGTGGAAGTTTGGGAGAGGAAAGATGAGCAGCCACTGGTTAGCCACTGTTTTATCCGGAGCCCTTCGGGCACAGGAAACCTTTCGTACCCCAGGGAGCTCCATAGAACCAGGAAGGCCTGAACCTGGGCATCCTCAGGAGACGTGAATCCCATTGAGAAAACTGGGTGCACAGTATTGAACAGTGGCCAACTCATGAGCTTAAGCAAAAGCAGCAGATGCAAGGACCTGACAGACGGAGAAGCCCAGGTGCCTGCGGTGCTTACTGTCCACTGCTGCGGGGCCAGCTGTGCTGGACTGTCTTGCTATTCCTCTTTCCCGTCCTTGGAGCTGGTGTGGCAATAGATGGGGGCTTTCTGGCTTTGCTGCCTGCTCCCTGCTTGTACAGAAGGAGGGAGTGTGGGTGCTGAGAATGACTGATTCCCTTTCCCTGGAGCCTCTTTAGAAGCAGTATTTGTCCCCAAGGGGCTCCATTCTACCCATGAATTGGAACTTGCTTTTTTCTTTTCTTCCTTTGGCCCCTCTTCTCACTAAAGGGATTCTGTTTTTCTTCTGGTCTTTTTCTTTCTTGTTGTCTCCTTTATTTCCTCCATTTGTTCTGCTCCATCACTGGGGGCTGAGTCGTGCCCCCTGCCTGCCAAATTTTGATCCTTCTTCTGTTTTGATGAAATCCTTGGGGAAAGAAATCCTCGTATGCCAAAAATATATGCTAAGGACAAGAAAATTCCTTGCAGGTTCAGAAAAGCCAGGAAGCCTGCAGGAGGACCCAAGGGGCAGTTCTCCCGGCCACCAGATGTGGCTCTGGGAGGCTGCTTCGCGTTCACCTGCCCAGGAGCCCACTGAAGCAGCATGGGTGGCCTTTGGTCCACGTGTGCTCTTCTGCTTCTGATCAGTGGCCAGGGTGGCAAGTCCTCGGTGGGAGCCTGCAGCCGGCTGTCTTATAGTCTGACCCCTCTGCAGAGGATCCTGGGCCATTGGTCCAACAGGTGAAAATTGCAATTGGAGAACTTTGCAATTGGGCAGGATTGAAGGACTTTCCCCGAGAAAAGGGGATTTTCCTCTCCATGGACCTTGGGGGGACAGGCTGGGAAAAGAAAGAGACTTGCACCTTATGTCCTGTAAATACTGATTTTCTAGTTCAAGAAGGTAATATTGATAGAATGGGAGTTGGAGAGAGGAAAGAGGAAGGAGTCTGAGCAAGCCTGTTAACTTTGAAGCCAAAAGGATTCTTCTCATTTATCCTTGAGACAGTCCAACCTGAGGATAGCTTTAAAAGGGAAATTAGTGCCAAGACAGTGAAGTTCCCTGAAACCAACAAAACTTAATCGGTTATAGGCCGAGCGCAGCTTCTGTTGGTGGGAACTTGGAGCAGCTCTGAGGGCCGAGCACGTGGTCACCAGAGTCCCCCGGAGTGCAGTGAGACCTGAGAAGATGCTTACTGCTTCCTCACTCGGTAACTTCCCACATTCTGGGTGCTCCATGACCTGGGACAGTTGCTTCCGCCAGAACTGTTCTCCTGTGTTAGTGTGCCTCTGCTTTTCTGAACTTGGCTGGGCCGCCAGAAGCTGATCTCAGCTCAGGTTTTAGGAGCCAGTACAAATGCATGCCTGCGCTGTAGCTGCGCCGCCGGTCCTCTGCCTGCAGCCTGCCCTGGGCCGTAAAGTGCCTTACTTACCGTGGCCATCTTAGTGTCCGTTGTAGTTTGACAGGTGCCTGTCATTAGAAAGGCAAAGGTTTCTCTTTTTTTTAAAATTGGTTGTAGCTCTTCCTGCTGGCCAATTCAAACGTCCCCAGCCAATCACCAGGCCATCGGATTTGTTCCATTATGTTCATTACCCCTGTGTCGTGTACCTCAGATCTCTCTCTCTCTCTCTCAGTTAGAGTTTCTCATCTTGGATTATTTTTTCTTCTATTTTTTTTAATTTGCTTTAAAACAAGTGTGATGCCATATGTAGTCAATGTTACTCTCACAGCGTACTCTATAAGAGGTGTGGGTGTTTATTTGGTCGGGATGTGGGCAAGCGGCGCAGTAGCATGGTCGTCATGAGTTCAACAGGTGTTTCGGAGGTGTGGGGAGAATGTGCTAGCTGCGACGGCCGTGAGGCGTCACCAGCGCCTGGAAGGGGCTTCGTCTGGTCAGCGTCACATCATTTTTAAAAAGTAATGACCTGTTCTGGCTAGCGTGAAGGTGGACTTGGAGATGGATGTGAAAATGGTGTTGAATGCAGTTAGGTTATGCTATTTGGACAATAAACTCACCTTGACCTAACTTCCCTGTCCATTGTTGACTTATTTGTGGACCTTGAAGAGGAAAGCACCGCTCTCATGTCGTGGCAGAGATGTGTAGCGGTGTAAAATAGGTGTGCTGCTAATCTCCAAGACGGTGTTTGCTTGCTGCTGTGTCGCTAGAAGCCACTGTGGGGCGGGGATGTGGCTGGGAGTGCAGTGCCTTCCCAGCAAGCACAAGGCCCTGAGGCTGATTCCTGGTACCAAAAAAGAAAAGGCCCAAGAAACAACAGAAGTACTAGTAAATATTTTCCCCCTTTTCGGCTATGCAGGCAACCAGATACCTCAGTCCATGAGGTGAGTCACATGTCCTGTGACTGGGGCTTAGGTGACCACAGTCCTGGTATGGCCTATGCTGTTCCTTGTCTTGGGTGCTAGAAGCCATAATCCCTTGCTCAGGTTGTGTGTGTGTGTGCGTGCGCGTGCGTGTGTGTGTGTTTGAGACAGGGTTTCACTATGCAGTTCAGGCTGGTCTTGAACTGACTTTAGAGCCCAGGCTATCCTCACACTCACAGCAATCCTCCTGCAACCCTCCTACCTCAGCTGCTTCAGTGCTAGCCTCTTTCTATCTTTTCTTTTCTGCCCATCTGATTCTTGATTCTTTTCACACCCTTCAGGTGAGGACTGTGACTATCTTGGGTGGAAGCTGCTAAGGCAGAGACCCTGACGAAAGCCCAGCAGGTGCTTTGACACATCAGTGACTTGCTTGGCCCCAGTCCCAACTGTTCTCAGACTCAAGCTAGCTTTCCTTTTTTTTTTTTTTTTTTTTTGGTGAAACCAGGGATTGAACGCAGACCTTTGTGCTTGTCAGGAAAGTGCTTATTCTACTGAGCCATCTCCCCGGTCCCCTCAGGGCTAGCTTTCCCAGGTATGAGTTTGCAGAAGACAACCACTTATGTTACTATACAATTCATTTTCTTCTTAGTTCCTTGTCTCTTGCAAAGCACTGAAGGCTGCAGGTTATGGTGGCATGTGCCTATAATTCCAGCATTTGGGAAGCTGAGGCAGGAGGATTGCTGTGAGTTTGAGATCAGCCCAGCTCCAAAGTGAGTTCAAGGCCAACCTGAACTGCGTAGTGAGAGTATGTCTCAAAACATCCAAAACAAAATCAAACTATGGTAAGCTATTTTTCCAATTCAAATAACAGTTTCATTGAACTAAAATTTACATACACAACAATTTACACAGTATATAATCCTGTAGATTGTAGTGTATTGACAGAATTGTACAGACATGACTACTATAAAATTTCTATCACTGGGCTGGGGAGATGGGTCAGTAGAATAAGTGCTTTCCTGGCAAGTCAAGTCTGAATTCAATCCCTGGTTCTGCCAAAAAAAAAAAAAATTCTATTATTTGTGTGATCCCAAAGCCAAACACTATCCATTAGTTATAATTTCCCAATCCCTATCCCAAATGTAGGAAACCACTGAGCTACTCTGCCTCATAGATTTTTGCATTTGCAGTTTAACTCTGACTTGAGTTGCAAGCAGTAACACTGAAACTACTCACTGGGGAAGTCCAGATTTAGATATTCCCTGTTGATTTTAACAAACTCCACGGAACTTGTGTCTCAGCCCATTTTCTGATGCTATCACAGAACACTTGAGTTGGCTGATGAAGCACAGAGGTTTATTCAGTTGTGCCCATGTCGGCCAAAGACTGCCTTTCTAGAAGGAATTACATGGAGACAGAACAAGCAAAGAAACCAATTCAAGCCTCTTCCTAACACAGACAATACAGGCCCTCGCCCTCAGGACCCTCACCCCATGGCCTCCCAAAGCCCTGTCTGTAGGTGGTGCTGACACTCCCCTGGGAGTGAAGCTTCCAAAGCACAATCTCTGGGGAGAACATTTAAGTCATAGCAGTGCTATTCGATAAGCTTTTACTTATTTATTTTGGTGGAATCAGGGATTGAACTCAGGCCCTTGTGCTTGCCAGGGAAGCACTTACTCCATTGAGCCATCTCCACGGACCAACTTTCATAAGCTTTAAAGGAAGGTAGAAATCCCCTTTGTCCCATTTCCCATTGACATTTGCCACTCTTAAGAGACACTCAGGGTCACAGCTTTGGGCGATGTTCTGCCCAGCAGGAGCTCTGGCCCCTTGGAGACCTGCAGGGCCTCTGGCTGAGCTCAGCCCTCGCAGGCCTCTTCCAACAGCAGTGTCCCCGTCTCCCACCTCTTCCCATTGGCTTGCCATGGCACCACCAGCTCCTCCACTCAGAGCAAAGGCTACACAGCAAACACTGCCTCCTACCCAGCTGGCCAGAGATGCCTCGGCCCTCAACACGCTCTTTCTAGCTGACCACGAGAAGCCCAGCCTTGAGAACCTAGAAATCCAAGATCTCTCTCTCCATCCGTCTCTCTGTCTCTCTGGTTCTGTGTGTGTGTGTGTGTGTGTGTGTGTGTGTGTGTGTGTGTGTGTGACCCCTAGTGAGTGCTCTTGTATTTCTTTTTTTTTTTCGTTTTGGTCGGGAATTGAACTCAAACCATGGCGTTTGCCAGGGAAACGCTTACTCTACTGAGCCATCTCTCCAGCTCCTGCTCTTATATTTCTAACAAGTCTCAAGTGACCTAGAACTCTCCTTCCATCTACAGAAGTGCTGTGAAAGTGGAAATTTGCAGTTGCATCCATAGTGATGTTCTTACCATGTCTTAAGTCCTCAGATGTGCATAACCCCGGATGTTGCTCCCCCACTCTTCCAGAAGTAACAATGGCAAAAACACTGGGAGCTAGTTTTCTGAGACCAAATGGGTGTCTTCCAGCACCAGTCTAGAAAATAAGTTTATTCAGACAGTAGCATCTGCAGCATGGTTTGGAAACCTTAGATTGACCTTTTGCAAAAATAGGATGGGAAATTGATCTTGTGTGTGTGTATGTGTCTGTGTGTGTGCAGGGTCTCACTACATAGCCCAGACTCATAGTGATCCTTCTGATTTCTGCCTCCCTAGTGCTGGAGTTACAGGCGCACGCCACCACACCTGGACTCCATTGCTAGTTTGGCACATGGAGAACCAGGAATCAAATCCTGGCCCCTGCACTTACTTAAGCAAGCACTTATTCTGCTGAGCTATACTGCCAGCCCTGGGAAATTGATTTTTAAAATTTAGGAAAAAGGGATGGCTGGGGAGATGGTTCAGTGGAATAAGTGCTTCCCTGGCAAGCGCAAGAGCCTGAGTTCAATTCCCGGTTCCACAAAAAAAAATTTTTAGGAAAAATATTCAAATGGGCAGTTTAAGGCACACAGGCTATAAATGGGTTGCACAGGGGCCAGGGAGATTGCTCATGGAATAAGTGCTTCCCTGGCAAGCGCAAGGGCCTGAGTTCAATGCCCGGTTCTGCAATAAATAAATAAATAAATACATAAATAAAAATAAATGAGTTGTACACACATCAGTACAGGTGTCACCCACATGAAATGAGATAAAGTCAGCCACAGACATAGATCAGGACTGTCACCTATCTGATTTCTCAGGAGACCTACAGGAAGACAGCTGGGAGCTTCCAGAAGTGAGGGTTTTGTACTCTGTAGGCCTTGGGGGGCTTCCCCGTGGCCTCTGAGAGATCAGACAGTTCTACCTCGTTGGCCTCTGAGTGTGCCATTACCCCTGAAGCTCTGAGAGCATGTTTATCCAAAAATACACCCTCAGTTGCCTTACAGTAATATTCTTTGACCCTGGAGATACCACTCTGGTAAATCACTGTTGAGATGCAAGGTGTGACATGGTTAAAATGTGCAGCTCTTCCTGTGGAGTCCACTAGGGGGCAGAAAAGCTGAAGATGCAACTAACCGTGCCAAGCTGCAGCTTGCAGGTAGAGGTGCTGAGTCCAGACCCAAGGACAGCCTTGGAAGAGCAGGATGCAGCCCATGGAGCCAAGGCAAGATCTCCATATACATGGTGGCACTTCCCAGGTTCTCCTCACCGAAGCCACGCTGCCTCCATCAGGGATGGCTGGTGACTCAGTTGTCACCTTGTCCTGTTGTTCTCATGTCTGATCCTGACATAGCAAACTGGTTGCAGAGTGAAAGCAGCCAGCAGACACAGTACGCTCCCACCGTGACTGAAGCTGCCCTGGACTTAGGACTTGCCAGTGAAGGACAGTTTTCTGGTGAAAGTCACACTGCTACTCCTGGGGGGAAGTCTAGGTCCTGGAGACCATAGGCCTTGGGCAATAAGGACTGCAGCCTGCTAGGTGTAGTCTTACTTCCAAACTCCAGGGGTCCTGAAAGTCCCATGTGGAATAGGCTGGAAGCTTTCAGAAGATCAGAACAGGCCCCCTACCTTCCCTCCTCCTCCGTCTCGGCTCTCCTCCCTTTCCACCGCTCTGTCTCCCCAGATGGAAGATAACCTGGATTCCAGCCTGTGCCATCTGTACGTCTGTGGGCTTTGGGGGATCTGATATCCCAGGGCAGGGCAGAATTTTGCAGTGCCTTGTATGCGAAGGCTCTGTCCCATGCCAGGTCATCAGGTAGACAAGTGGGTCAGGCAGGTTGCAAGTCAACTTCTCCTGTTCAGACTTCATTAGTCATTCTCTGATTCTGAGAGCCCCGGGACAGGACACTCCTTGGGATTTTCTGGACCTGCTGTCGATGTGCAAACCTCTGGCTATTCAGAGTTGTCGCTGTTCCTCATCCCTTCCTCTGTGGGAAGTCTCATTCATTCTGCAGATAAGGGATGGCTCCCCGACAGGCCTCCCTAGGGAGGGAACGCTTCAGCCAGCAGGTGCTTCTTGGGGCCTACTTTGCGAGCAGGGAGTTTCCTTGATATGCTAACATAAAGGCAGATCAAAAGTCCCAGTCTACCCTGCGGGGTGCACACCTATCATCCCAGCACTCTGGGAAGCTGAGGCAGGAGGATTGGGTTTGAGCCCAACCTGGACAATCTAGCAAGACCTCATCTCAAAAAAGGCCAGAGAAATGGCTCAGTGGAATAGGGCAAGGGACTGAGTTCAATCCCTGGTTCGACAAAAAAAAAAATCACAAATGAAGGATGGGGAATGCAGCTCTTGGCGCAGGGCCTCCGAGTTCAATCCCCAGTAGTGGGGAAAAGCAAACCCAAGTAACTCAGTCCAGCTACAATCAAATCTCAGATGACCTTTGGTGGCGCCCTCCTGACCCAGGCAGTAGCCTGGTAAACTTGTGCATATCACTTATCTACCCAGTGACTCACAGTGATGCAATTTCTTTGTCTTCGAAATGGGATTAAGGAATAACAGTACTGTCCTCTAAACTTGTCAGAGTTGGGTGAGTTAACTCATTTTGACCAACAGTGCCTGACACAGCATTTGATGGTACAGCTCTTGCTCTAGGCTAAAGCAGAGCCTTTCTAGACCTTCAGTTCTGTTTTTTTAGGAAGTAATGTTACACACAGGTACTCAACACTGACTTAGGATCCAAAAATACAGACAGTTTAGCAGCTAAGTGTATCATATAGTTTCAGGAGAACCTTTGGGCCCTTCTGATGTAACTCCTCACAAAACCCTGTGGATCGGGTTCCCTAATCTTGTACCTGAGTGAGCTAAGGGATCCACAGCTCACCAGTTAGCTGAAGACAAGAGATCTCAGCTTGAAGGAAACAGAAGGGCTAGAGCCCAGACAAGAATGATTTCAAGCTGGAGAGATGTAGAATAAGCGCTTCCCTGGAAGGGCAAGGGCCTAAGTTCAATCCCCAGTTCTGCCAAAAAAAATTAAGACTGATTTCAAACATAATGTATTTCATTGTTTGGGGCTACTTTACTTATATTTGATCTCCTGAATAGTGAACTGAAAAGCATCCCCTCCACTGGGATGGGTCAGATGACAATGCAGCTTGCTGAGGTGTATACCCATCGGGGCATCTGACCATGAGATTCTGAGTTCTAGTGCACGCTGAGCAATGAATTGCAAAGCTACACTGGAGGATCCAGGGTGGCAGCTATGTGTGTGGCAGTCACAGACACAGAGGGCAGAAAAGGAGCACCTGCACCCCGTGCAGATAAATCAGGCCCTTGGGCTCAGGCAGGAGAGAGGAGAGCTCCCGTGTCCTCTGGTCTGGGGTCACGTGGGAATGAATTCAAGCGGGTGGAAGGGAATGAATTCCTTGGTGTCATATATTCTGTCTCTACTAATAATCATATTTACTTTTATGTTTTGTCTGTTTTGGGTGTATATGTGTTACTTTTGTTGAAAAAAAGTCCAAGAAAGAAGACCAAGACCAGGCTGGGAACATAGTTCAGTAGCATGAGTGCCTGCCTAGCAAGCATAAGGTGTTGAGTTCAATTCCAGGGACCGCCCCCCCCCCAAAAAAGAAAAAAAGCTAGAAGGAAGAGAGAAAGGAAAGGAGAAAGAAAAAAGGAAAGAGATAGACCAGGGCCTTCCCCGCAGCTGACAGAGTGGTGGCGGCCGCTTTCCTCCTCAGAGAGCAGCCCCTTCCCTCCCTGTGTGTCCACCTTGGCCCTTGGTTATTTTTCGCTGTGACTCTGTTCAGGCTTCTCCCAGGACACATGATTTTTAGGTGTGTGGCCAGTAGACTTCTCAGCTCATGAATTTGTACACACAAAAATAGAACTATTTCCCCCAAAACTTGCCTTTAATCTGAGTCCTCTCGGGCCAGCCACAGGGCCATTGTCCTTTGCTAGGCCAGCTTTGCTTAGCCATGCATGGCATTCAGGGTGAGGACGAAAAGACCAAGGGTGGGGCGGTGTTTGTCTGCCTTCAGTTAATAGCTGCAGAGTCCTTAGAAGATCAGTGTTTTCCTTTTTTCAAGATGATCCCCCTCTGTAGCCCAGGTCGGCCTTTAACTCACAACAACCCTGCCTCATCTTCACAAGTGCTGGGATTTTAGGCATGTTCCATCACATCTGGCAGAGTAAGAGACTTTTATGTGCTGACATAAACAAATTCTTAGTCTTTTGCCCGACATTTGTAGGACTGGTCATTGTTTTAAAACTTTAAGGGCCAGCCAAATAGCTCAGTGGATTAAATTGCCTGCAAGCAGGCGCAAGGGCCAGGGTTTTGATCCCAGGGCCTGCTGTGCTGGCCCCACGCCCTGGCATGCTGAGCTGGCAATTGAGACTGTCCATGGTGGCGACGCCCCTGTAATCCCAGCTCTTGGGAGGCTGTAAATAGGGTGATCACTATGAGCCCAATCTAGTAGTGAGACCCTGAACACCCTATACATCCTTCTCTAACCAAAAATAAAAAAAAATAAAATTTAAAAAAAAAAAACCACTTTACAACACACAAACCAGGCATGGTGGGACAATCTGTAATCCCAACACTGGGTGGCTGAGGCAGGAGGTTTGCTGTGATTTTGAGCCCAGCCTGGGCTACACTGTGAGACCCTGTCTCAACAAATAAGAAATAAATTGTGCAGCACACACATGCGTGTAGCTAACAAGAGGCAGTCTCAGTGGCCTGTGGGGTCTTCTCAGAAATGCTCTGAGAATGCTCAGGGGCTGGGTTCGATCCCTGGGCCTGTAAGGCCAGCCCCTCCCCACAGGGTGTGCTGAGATGGAGACTGAGACTGGACATGGTGGTGCATGCCTCTAATCGCAGCCTTTGGGAGGCTGTAAACAGGTGGATCACTATGAGTTCCATCTAGCAGTGAGACCTTGTACACCCTGTAGACCCTTCCCTAAAATGCAAAATAAATAAATAACTAAGAAATGCTCTGAGAGTCCTCGGTTGGTTGGTTTTTCGTTTGCTTGTTATAATGTATTTAGTATGGGGTCTCCAGGGTCTCACTGCACAGATCAGCCTCTGGTAATCCTTCCACTTTCAGCCTCCTGAGCACTGGGTGCACCACCACGCCCTTAGTCTACCCCAGGCTGTTTTGAATAGCACTTGGCTTTGAAGCTCCTCAAAAGGCAAGTGTTGCATAGGTAGGATCCTCCTCAGAGTCCCAACAAGAAGCCTGCAGGCCTCCTGCCCAGGGAAGGACAAACACCTGCTGGAGCTGCTGGAGAGGCGAAAGTGTAGTCCCCTGGGATGCTGCGTTTGTCCCACAGAAGCCAGACACATGCATCTGGGCTTCAGAAAATTCCCTTTGTCCTAACTTTCTTTGTGATTGCTGAGTAGCCACTGTTCTCACTAATAAAAGCACATCTCTGAAATTCACAACTTTCCTCAGAATTGCACCACTCTGGCTCCTGGCTTTCAGGCTGTGAGAACCTGAGAAATCAATGTTGGCCGTTTTAAGCCAAGTGGCCGATGGTATTTTGTGGCTGTATTCTGAGCTGATCAAGTCATACCCAGATAGGCTACACACTCTGAGAAGTTGTAAAGAGAACTGCGAACGTTTAACTGTCATTTTCTCCATGAATCTTGTGCTACTCTTAGGTGCAAAGGAAATGCACTGCCATTCTCAGACCTGGAGCCGAGAGCCCAGAGATTGCCCGAGGAGCTGTCCGGAGATTTTGTAGCCACTGTTCTAGGATCTAACCATCTCCGGGGCTCCCTCTTGGGAAAATGCTGGGGACTGTTTCCCCCTAAACCCTCCAGCTACCATTTCTTTTTGTTTGTTTTAATCTTTTTTAAATTTTATTTATGCGGAGACAGGGTTTCTATGTGTAGGTATGTCTGGCCTTGAATTCACAGCAGTCTGCCTGCCTCAGCCTCCCAGGTGTGCACCAATGCTCATTTGACGACATCACACCTTCACTTTGTTCTGTTCACCAGAGGCCCAGCAACATCTGCGCACTTCCATCTCTCCTCCAAGATCCCTGTGTCCCCACTCAACCCTGAGAGGCTTACGGCGGGGAACCCCGACACCGGGAGCACGCGCAGCTCCAAGACTGACTTCGGCTCAGCCCAGCTAACCGTGAGCTGCCTGTTAGGATTTTCCACTCCCACCAAGCCGCCGCGCTCAGCACCTGTTCGATACCCATTGCACCCCATGTAAACTGCACCCCTAGTCCAATCAGATAAGGCTCCGAGCTCTGTCTCCTTCCCGAGGATCTCCAGCTTCTCCCTGGCAGCCCTTCCGCTCCACACAATACAGGATTTCTTTGCTTTCATCCGCTTGTCTTTCATGCCAGAGGAAGGATCCTCACAGTTGCTTACATCAGGAAGACATCATCTCTCTTTTTGGCTTTTTATGGTCACCTTCCCTGCTGTAGGAAAAAGAAAAAGAAAGGTGACCAAGCCGGTGGTGGCGCAGGCCTGTAATCCCAGCACTTGGGAGGCTGAGGCAGGAGGATTGTGGTGAGTTCAAGACCAGCCTGAGCTACAAAGGTGAGACCCTGTCTCAAAAAGACAAAAAAAAAAGGTGACGCATCCCAAAGTGTGGGGAACATACACCAGCGAAATTCACCGATCAGTATTTCAAACAACCTTATTCTTTGGAAGGAGGCGATTGAGGAGTTTGAGCAGGTGGAAGTGCTCAGTCTGTCGGTCACAGAACCTGGGACCAGGCACGAAAAGTTACCACAGTGCTGCCCCTGGGCCCAACCACAAAGTGCTGCCTTCTGCAGGCTGGAGATTGGGTTGAAGAAGAAAATCCCTGTTAGTATCCCCGTGTGGGGCGCCTGCCTGTAATCTCAGCACTCTAGAGACTGAGGCAGGAGAGTCACCAAGAGGCCAGCTGTGGCTACAAAGTGACTGCAAGGCCAGCCGGAACTGGACAGTGAAACGCTGTCTCAGAAAGAAAAAACTATCAATGGAGAACAGGACAAGGGTATCTTGCTATCATCACTCTTTGATCTAGCTCTCAAAATATTAGCCAGAGCAATTAGAGAAGAGAAAGACATAAAAAAGACATGGACAGGGAAGGAGGAAGTTAAATTATCATTCTTAAAGACTCCACCAAAGGCTCCTAGAATTACTAACCAAATTCAATAGTGTAAAAAGCAGGGTCAGCGAGATAGCTCAGCAGACTAAGCTCCTGCCTAGGTAAGCAGAGGGACTGGTTTTCCACACCACAGGCCCTGCCCCAGGGCTCCCTGAGCCGAAGGTCCAGACCAGGTGTGGTGGAGCACGCCTGTAATCCCAGTGTTTAGGAGGCTGAAAACAGGATGATCACTGAGTCTGAACTGTGTAGTGAGACCCTGTACTAAATACAAAGAAAAGGAGAAAGGGAGTGAGAGAGGGAGAGGAGAGAGAGAAAGAAGGGAAAAGTAAAAAAAAAATGAGAAAAGGAAAAATGAGAACAGCTTTGTAAATGGGGAGGAGAGGAAGGACTGAAGGGAGGGTAAAGGGATGGGGAAAAACAAATTGTATCACGTACAGGTATAAATTTTCAAATTTTCTATGATGAATGTGATCACTGTATATAACTAAAATATGCCAATAAAATCTGATTTTAAAAAAGAAATAGATTGGAGAAAAGTTAAAAAAAACTTGTTTTGTTTTGAGATGGGGTCTTGCTATGTAGGTCAGGCTTTCCTTCAACTCACTATGCAGCCCATGCTGACCTCAAATTTAGGATGATCCTCCTGCCTCAGCCTCCCAAGTGTTGGGATTACAGGTATGCCCCATCACACCAGAGAAAAATAACTATTTTCTGTAATAAACTGTAATATGAGAATAGTACATGTCTCCTTTTATACTTTAGTTTTGCAAGTACTTTTTAAATCCTTTATGTTTTATTTGTTTCATTAGAAAGCTATGTTTAATGTGCTATTTTGGTTGAAATCTAGAAACTATGTACATCACATAAATAAGTATGAGGAACATTTCAAATTCTGATTTCAAGTAATTGTGGATGCTCATTTTTGAAAGTACAATAAAATGACACAATATTAGCTTTTAAAAATTACTTGTAGGCCAGGGAGATAGCTCAGCAGCATAAGTACCTGCCTGGCAAGCACAAGATCATGAGTTTGATCTTCAGTACAAAAGAAAAAATTACTTGCAACAAGAACCTGAAGCACTACCACTGAGTAAGTCCATATGATACCACATTGAAATCCCTGTCTTGCAAAAATAAGTAAGTAAGTATATAAGTCAGTAAGTAAGTAAATGTAGGGGCCAGGGAGATGGCTCAGTGGAATAAATGCTTCCCTGGCAAGTATAAGGGCCTGAGTTCAATCTCTGGTTCCACAAAAAAAAAAAAAAAAAAAAAAGCTTCAGCAAAGCAAAGAAAACCATGGAGAGAGTGAGGAGATAGCTTACTGAGCAGGAAAAACATTTTGCTAGCTACTCCGACAAAGGACTAATATCTAGCATATATAAAGCACTACAACAACACAAACCTCCCCCAAGTTTAAAGACCAAATTTAAAAAATAGGAATCTAAAATAAATAGACGCTTTGATACTTCTCAGATGAAGAAATACAAATGGCAAATAAATACAGGAAAATATGTTCAACATCACTGATATTTTGAGACCTGAAAATGCAAACAACATGGGGATCTCCTCTCACTCCAGAAAGAGTGGCTTTCATCAAGAAACCACCAGGAACACATGCGGGTGAGGCTGAGGGAAGGAGGGCCTCCTATTTGGTTGGTGGGAGTGTAAATTGATACAGCCACTGTGGAAATTGGTATGGGGATTTCTCAAAAAACTAAAAATAGAAATTTTGTTTGACCCAGATGTTCCCCTCTAAGTATTGCCCAAAAGAGCTAGATATGACGGGGCGTGGTGGCACTCGCCTGTAATCCCAGCACTTGGGAGGCTGAGAAACAGGAAGATTACTGCAAGTCTCAGCTGTGTAGTGAGACCCTGTACCAAATACATAAATGAGGGTCGGGGGAGATGGCTCAGTGGAATAAGCGCTTGCCTGGCAAGTGCAAGGGCCTGAGTTCAATCCCCGGTTCTGCCAAGAAAAAAAGATAAACCAAATATACAAATGAAACCAACGAAACAAACAAAGAAACTCAGTATATAAATAAGTATGAAACAGATACAGGTCATAGGAAAAGAGAGAGAGAAAAAAAGTAATAATCTAACATGATAGTGTATCTAAAGGTATACCTTGATATAATATAATATAAATATATATTTTTTTCTTTTTGAGACAGGGTCTTACTATGTATGTAGTTCAGGCTGGTCTTGAACTCATTATGTAACCCAGGTTGCTGTTGAACTCACAGCAATCCTCCCTACCTCAGTCTCCTGAGTGCTGGAATTACTAGCACCTGCCACCACACCTGGCTTAGTGTAATTTTTTTTGTTTTGTTTTTTTAAATTTTGGCCTGGCTGTTAATCTTTGCTCATGATAATTAATTTGATAAGGACTTAGAAATAAATGAATAAACTCAATGCTATTTAGAAAAAAAATATTAGAGCCGGGCATGGTGGCGAATGCCTGTAATCCCAGCACTCAGGAGGCTGAGGCAGGAGAATTGTTGTGAGTTCAAGATCTGCCTGAGCTACAAAATGAGCTTAAGGCCAGCCTGAACTGCACAGTGAGATTCTGTCTCAAAAAGACAAAACATATATATATATATATATATATATATATATATATATATATATATTGATGGGGCAAAGAGGAAGGAGAAAAAAACAGAACTGAGATACACCAGTTTTTCACAATAAATGAATCATGTAGCAATCACAACATGTAGTAATAAAAGTTTTTTCAAATGTCTTAAAAAGTTTTGGGTTTCAGATTTTCATACTTAGGGATATTTAAGCAGTGAGTTCTATATAAACATTCTAAAATATAGAACACTCCAAAATCTGGAACTCTTCTAGTCCCAGACATCCTAGATGTGGGATCCTCAGTCTCCACCATCCCAGGAAGTCTCACTGGGTCTGACATTTTCAGAGCAGTCACGCTTATTTTTCACTTGTCACTGTAAACTCCAAAGGAAGGGACTACAGAAGATTTGCTTTGCTAGATCAACCCCTGCTGTCTTGCTCACTGTGCAATGTGACTCATTCAAAGTGTCAGGGCCAGAAGAATAGGATTTTAGGGTCTAAGGGTTGCCCCTTCCTTAGAGTTCTGTCTGCTTTATGGCCAAAGCAAGAGCCTTGTCCTCTCACTGACAGTGCACTGTGCTCTCCACCTGCCTGGAATACTACTGTCTCTATACCATCTTTTGTTTTGTTTGTTTGTTTTTTGCAGTACCTGGGATCAAGCTCAGGACCCTGCACTTGCAGGGCAGGCACTTAGACAGCCCGTCCCCTCTGTATCATCATTATAACAAGGAGGGCCAGGATGATGTATGGGAAAAAGAGTATTTTTTTAATGCAGGAGACGGGGTTGAATCCCAGGGTCTGTCATATGTTAGTTGTGTGAGCTGTGAGCCTCTACTTGTTCCTTTGTCGAGGGGAAAACCTTGCTGGGTTATCATAAGAATTAATGGAGAGGCTGGGAAGATGGCTCAGTGGAATAAGCACTTCACTGGTAAGTGCAAGGGCCTGAGTTCAATCCCCAGTTCCACAAAAAAAAAAAAAAAAAAATTAAAGGAGAAGTCTTTATAAAGTGCCTACATCAGAGAACACTTCTGCAAGCATCTTCCAGCCAAACAGACACACAGCTACGGAGCGCTGTGTTGGTTCCGCTTAAAGGCATCAAGGATGCCGCAGTTGTTTTCCTGAGAGAGCAGGTGTGGTGGTGGCTTCATGCGCCTCTTCGGGTCCTGTGGAGGACACTCCTCTGTTTGGTACCGCAGCAGTAGAACCAAGCACTTACAACCTCCCTGATAGCCCCTTCACACTGCTGCTGCTCTTCCAAGCAGCAACGAACTTGGGCACTAAGTGGCAGGCTAGAAGGCAAGGCATGAAAGGGGATTAGTGGGTGCCCGCAGGGAAGGCAAGGGGAGTTTCCCGGAGCGCGTCCTCTGAGAAGGCGTCCCTTGACTGTCCCTCGGCCGCAAAGCTTCTTGACTGGCAGATATGATTTTTTGGAGCTGAAAATAATAGGGAGCTATTGGTGACAGATGTCAGATGTTGGCAAGGCAGCTGCCAAAACAAATCTCTCTCCACCTTCAGACATCAAGCTGGTGGAGCACGGGGCACAGTTGGCCTGGCAGCCCCTTCTCTCTTGGATCATGGGTCGCACTATTATTTCTCAGTCGCTGGACAAAGCAGATGGTTTACCATGTATTCGTGATTTTTTTTTTGTTGTTGTTGCCCTAGAGAGTCTGTTCTTCCGTCAGGGTCCAGCATGTAATCATTTATGACAGTGGGTGGTACAGAAAATCCCTGCCAGGAAAAGCCCAAGGCTTTCTCTTTTATTATGTCTCCACACACTGTGGCAATTTCCAACTTAAAAGCAAGAGAGACAAAAAGCATGTAGTAGTGTTAGAAATAATTTGGGTAATAGAAAACCACAATTATCAACTGGTCCCCAAGATTCTAGGCCCATACTTTGATGTCAATTTTATCTGTTCATCTTTATTCTTTAAACTTTAAAACTTGTTTCTATTCTTGTGAATCTTTTAAATGTTTTTGTTTCTTTTTTTGGTTGACACATAAAATAGCATATTTTATTGTATATAGTGTTTTGATTCATGTATACATTTTGTAATGATTCAGTCAGGTAATTAGTAAATTCATCACCTTGAACATTGTTGTTTTTTTTACTCTGAGGCAGTCATGCTATGTAGCCTTGGCTGGACTTGAACTGGCGGCAATCCTCCTGCCTCAGCTTCCCAAGTGCTGGAATTACAAGTGTTACTTGGGTTTAACCATAAATTTTTGTCATTTCTTTCTTTTTTGGTGGTATCAGGGATCAAACTCAGGGCCTTGTGCGTGCCAAGTCCTGATCATTCCATGAGCTATCTCCCCAGCACCCTTTGTCATTTCTCTATGTTGAGCACTTTGCAAGTCCTCTGTTACAGCTGTCCTAAGATACGCAATATGCCCATCCTACTGGCACACAGTCCCAGCACAGACTCCTCTGCCTGCACGGCACCCAGCACAGACTGCTTCCTGTTCTCCTTCTCCTGAGCCTCCTGGCTTCTGGGAAGCATCTTCTTGCAACTTCTGGGAGTTCATCTTTTTTAGATTCTGTGTATTGTGGAGGGTCTTAAAATGGTGAATCAGAAAAGGACATAATTAAAACAAAATAGAACGAACACCAAGAACACAAGTACCCATCAATGAAAAGTGTTTTAATATTCAGAGTTGTAATGTATCATGTATTAATAGAAAGTAGGTTTGCCTCAGTGCATGTGAGTGGCCACATACAGAGCGGTGTGTGGCAGGTGAACACCCCTCTGCTCACCCTCGGGACATAGTTCTTTCTAAAGCAAAGGCTGATTTGTATGACTACATCTGCAGATACACATCCTTTAGTACTAGAAGAGGACCCTTGACATAAATGAAGTGCTTTTTCTTCTTCTCAAGCAGGATCATGATATGCAGTTAAGGCTGGACTTGAGCTCACTTTGTAGCCCAGGCTGGTGTAGAAGCTGCAACAAACCTCCTGCCTCAGCCTCACAAGTGCTAAGATAACAGGCGTGCACCACTATGCACGGCAAAGTGTTTCTTCTTGTCTTTCAAAAACTATGTGTTCTTTTTCTTACCAATCAGGCTTATTGGGAACGGATTATTTCCTGCAATGTTCTATGTCTCTCTCTTTTGATAGTTGTTGCATCAAATAGCAGATAGAATAGTTAAATATTAAATCTTAGATAACCAGATGTTAAAGACCTTCACATGCAGCCCATGCTTGCCTGTGATCTCGCTCACATGAATCCACATCCACACTTTAGTGGCCACCAAA
The DNA here is from genome assembly GCA_004027165.1 of Ctenomys sociabilis. Lineage (NCBI taxonomy): Eukaryota > Metazoa > Chordata > Mammalia > Rodentia > Ctenomyidae > Ctenomys > Ctenomys sociabilis. The sequence continues at coordinate 78,162 of PVKA01007296.1, forward strand.
CTGTTCATCACAGCATTCTTAACTGTGAGCTGCTGGAAGCTACCAGTTTGAACACTGATGAATATTTTTCTTTAGGCTCAGAATAGCTGCAGAGATCTTAGCAGGGGTTGGAGGAACCAGCTCGTCCTTGGCATAGTGCCAAAGTGTGGCCAATCGAGGCTTTGAGTAAGACACGGCAGCACCCACCAGCATCGGGGCCTTCTGCATCAGGCTATGGACCAGCTAGGCTGTGGTTCTAGGGTAGAAGGGCTGTGCCCCAACAGTTGGCTGAATGTCACTCCCGAAGCTCTATACTGTTATCTTTTCATTTAATCATCTATCAGGGGAATGTTCTTTATCACGAAATACATTTCAGAAACATGATTTCTTTTTTCTGTATTTTAGGGAAGGGTCTACAGGGTGTTCAGGGTCTCACTACTAGATCAGACTTAGTGATCCACCTGTTTACAGCCTCCCAAGTGCTGGGATTACAGGCGCACACCACGGTGCCTAGTCTCAATTGCCCTGGGGCAGGGCTAGCACCACAGGCCCAGGGATAGAACCCCAGGCACCTGAGTCTGTTTGTAGGTGCTTCAATTCACTGAGCTATGTTGCCAGCCCCAGAAACATGATTTCTAATGATAACGAA